>JACCGJ010017941.1:0-16922 GCA_013407085.1 Atriophallophorus winterbourni
CTAGAGCGCGAACGTCCTTAGTCGGGCTGATGTGAACACCCCTATTTTCTTTAACTTTTTTCCACGGAGCCTTTGGGGGACAGGAAGATGGCGATGATTTCGCCTTCTGTGTTCTCAAAGGGGTGGTATGCTGGCTGGAGGTAGACGGGACCCCTGACCTAGCTACTTCGGCAAACGATTTGGGTTTCGGAGATGGACGAGGAGGAGAACGCTTACGTTCCTCGAGACGCTTACGCTCCTCAACCAAAGTTTCCACGGACTTCATGCAGTCCGCACATAGCCATGTAAGCCATCGATGGGCCGCATAAACCTTAAATTGTTCTGACGACAGTCCACAGCATTTGGGATGAGCCCAACGCAGGCACACGTCGCACTCTATACCATTGGAAACCTTCTTGTTGCAGCTAGAGTAAAGGCAAAGACAAGAATTTTGAATCATTTTGCTAATGTAATCGATGAATCAGAAATTTAATGAATTTCGAAAAATTTAGCAGCGTGGAAACAAAATTCAGTTCAGTTCAGTTTGCACAGGACAGTATGTGGCTGACAAGCCAATCGAGCGTCCAGAATTTCTTTCGGTGGAATGCTGCGGAGAAGCGCCCACCACTACCAAAGGGTCAATCCTTTTTCTCCGTGTGGAACCTCTGATGGTCGTAGGACTAGGAGAATGTAGTTGGAGGAGCACCGCGCTATAATCGATGCACTGCCAAAAGGTAATTTTCTTTCTTCTCTGTTTGCAATCTCTGATGATCGCGGTGCCAGGCGCTGTAGTAGTAGGATAGTAGTAGGACAGCAACGCGCAATAATCGATGCTGGAAAAAAGAAAAGGCAGTTTCTCCTCACCAGCACGGTGAGAGGTCAGCTGATGGAGAATCAAGAATAGGAAGATGCTCTAAAATTGCTACAGTGAATAGCGAGCAAAATGGAGGACAGCCTAAGCATGGTAATCATGGGATGTAATCAGAGAATAACTTACACCAGTCACGGTCTAAACCCTGCTTGAAAGTTGAGACGGAACTAAAGGAGATAAGTTCTTCAGGGAGCTTGTTCCAGAAGTTGACCACCCTCAAGCTGAAGAAGTTTTTCCTAGAATCTAGTCGACATCGTTCCTTAGCGAGCTTGAGTGCGTGTCCGCGAGTGCCCAGCTTAGGACTTAAGGTAAAGATGTCATCTGGATTAACGCCGCTTAAGCCCTTAAGATCTTAAAGGTTTCAATCAAATCACCTCTCAAACGACGACGCTTAAGAGAGAAAAGACCCAGAGCCCAAAGGCGATCAGCATAACTTTTCCCACGCTGACCCTCAATCATGCGTGTTGCTAGTCGCTGGACGCTTTCAAGTCGAATGATATCCTTATGGTAGTGAGGACACCACGCCTGGACACAATATTCCAAATGCGGCCTGACTAACGCCTTGTAAAGTGGCAGGAACACGTCGGGACTTCTGCTGGAAAGCACCGACTTCAACCGAAAGAGCACATTGCGTGCACGTTGCGCTGCAACAGCGCATTGGTCCTCCCATTTGAAGTCAGCTCTAACTAGAACACCCAAGTCCTTAACCCGCTGTGTGGCATCAACGCTAATAGGAGTACCTGACACCTGGACTGTGATCTTGTCGACCAGAGCAGACAAGAGTTGGCACTTATTGAGGTTCAGTGGGAGGTCCCAAAGTATGGACCAGTCAATGACCCGCTCGAGGTCGTGCAACAGAGTATCTTCATTCGTTGAACCAATGAACTTCACGTCATCCGCAAAAATGAAGCACGGGCACTCCAAGATAGGCGACAAGTCATCGATAAAAATCAGAATGAGCAGCGGACCTAGCACAGACCCCTGAGGCACCCCACTTATCACTTCCGTTTGGATCGACAACGTAGATTCTACTCGCACTCTAAAGGTCCTACCTGTCAGGAATGATTTTATCCAAGCAAGTAAACTACCCCGTATGCCTTTTGCAGCCAGCTTAGTTTCTAAAAATCTGTGGCTGGCGGAATCGAAAGCCTTGCTAAAATCTAGGTAGAGCGCTTCGACCGGCTTCCCTCCATCCAACCTTTTCGTAGCAATATTGAGGAAACTCAAGAGGTTAGTCAAACAAGACCTCCCTTTCAGGAATCCATGTTGAGCTACACTAAGTAGAGAATGCTGGCAGATTTTGTCGCGTATAAGTCTTTCCAATACTTTCGAGACGATGCTGGTCAGGCTGACTGGTCTATAGTTACCAAGAATCGACCTGCAACCACCTTTGTGTATTGGTACTACTATGGCTTCTTTCCACTCACGAGGAACCATTGCGAGTGCAAACATGAATTGAAGAGCTCACATAGTGGTTCTGCAAGCACTGGGGCGAGATTTCTCAACATAATTGAGTGGATGTGATCCGGACCCTCAGCCTTGTTAGCACGAACACGAATAAGAGCTCCATACACCTCCGCCTCATTAAAGGACAAATCATCTAGTGCAGGGACACCAGACGGAAAGTTAAGCAACTCAGGCGGTGTGAGTAAAGAATTATCCCTACGCTGAACGCTACTGAAAAACTTTGAGAAGGCTGCCGCCTTAGCTAGGTCACTAGTAGCTACTTGTCCATCCTCCAGTTTTAAGTCACCGATGTTTACCCTAGTTTTTCCTTTAGATTGCGCGTAACTGTAAAACCTTTTCGGGTTGGATTTAGCATCCCTGGCTAAGGATAACTCAAACTTCTGTTTGAGCACACGCTGCATTTTGACACAAGCGTTTCGGGCGGTTCTGTAACGGACCCACGAACCAGAGGTGAGCGATAGCCTATATTGCCTCCATAAGCGATCACGTTTACGAATAGAACGACGAACGCTGGGAGACCACCAGGGTGGCCGCTGGTGCTTATTCACGCATTGCAGTGGAGCATGCAGGTCTTGTAGCCCGTTAAGAAATCTGCAAATTCTGTCCCAGTTTTCAGTTACACTAGAATCACTCGAGAACAGAAGGTAAGATTTTGATGACTGTAAAAGTAGGCCCCAGTCAACACGCCTAAAATTACGTCTAGGGCGCGCAAGAGGTTTGTGAAAACGCAACAGCGCTTCGAAGCCTAACATTACGTGGTCGCTTTTGCCAAGAGGGGGTAGGAACTTGACATTCTTGACAGCTTCTAGCTGAGACGACAGCATCAAGTCAAGAGTGGATGGAGTGCATCCATCGCGGAACCTAGTGGGTTTGTTCACGTGCTGATGTAATCCATGATAGTGGATCCAATCGAGAAAAGATGCGGATTGCTCAGTGAGTACCCCTGAGGGAGCTGACCAGTCTATATCTGGGAGATTAAAATCACCTAGAATGAGTACGCTTGGGGCTGATTGAAACAACCCGTCAAGCATCTCAAGCAGTTGACTAATTTCTTGCAGGGTTGCACAGGGCGTGACGTAAACACAAGCAATCGCCAGTGCTGACTTGTAGCAAGTCAGAACACTAGTAACAACTTGGACATTTTCAATAGCGAGTGATAACCCTGGACCCGTATTGTGTAGACCATATTCAAGGAAAAGTGCCACGCCTCCGCCTCTTCTATCACCAGGTCTATCGCATCTGATGACAAGATACTGTTCGCTGATGCTAGCTGGCACAACATCAACCGCAGACAGCCAGGTTTCAGACAGCGCTATAACCCTCGGGTATAGCTCGGCTACACGAAGAGAAAGTTCAGACCACTTATTTCTTATGCTGCACACATTAGCGTACAACACAGTGGCACTGGATATGCGCGCTTCTAAGCTGAGTCGTGCTTTGCCCTCGGTCGAAGCACCCGGGGAAGCTGCACGTTTTTTGGCGTACTGCTTAATGCAGGAGAAGCAATATCGCGCGCATCTTGCACGACGGTAATGGAACGTTGCCTAACTATTAAGCCCTCATTTATAACATGGGAGCTGCCACTAGAAAGGCTTGACGGACTTCCTACGCCATTCAAGCTAATGGAACGTTGCCTGACTATTGAGCCCTTATTAATAACATGGGAGGTGCCACTAGAAAGGCTTGACTGGCTTCCTTTTTCATTCAAACTAAGCAGATCGTCGTGCGCACCTGATAGCAAGATCATAGGTGATGCACGCACCGGTACGATCGTTGTTGATGCAGTAGCGATCGGCTTCCCAGTCGGAGCTACAGTGAACTGCCTCCTATCAAAAGGAGGGTTGTCAGGCTTCACTTGGAGTTTTTCTAAAGTGGCGTTAGTTATGTGTTCCGCCTTAGACAAAAACACATCGCGATCCGCCTGAAATTTGAACTCCACTAGGATCGGTCGAGGCCGGTTGTCCATCTTCCATCTACCCACACGATGAACTCGCACCGTGAGAGTGGATGGCTTCATCCCAACCATGCGAAAGAGATCCTGGATACACCTGCGGTCCAAATCTCGTAGAGATTTGGATTCCTTGATGAAGGGCTCGGTACGATTGAAAACTAGAACATTACGAGTTCTATTTTTACGAGCCGAAGATGGGCCATGTAATGATTCAATTTTTTTCCGAAGACTGTTTAGCTCCAGAATAATTTGATCTATGGCATTGGAACCGACAACATTTGTATGTTGCTTTCCATTTTTACCGGACTTAATAGTCTTAGCCTGCCTTCTTGGGGTGCCTGCTGAATTGGACACCATTCGTGAAGGTAGTCTAAGACTAGTAGGTGATTGTTTCACTAGTGTGACGTTAGCGTCGGTTAGCGGTGGTTTAGAGCCCTTGGACACCCGTCTTTTAGAAGGCTTAGGTTTATTATTTGCCTTGACAGTGGTGGATGGCACAAGAGGGCGGGATAACTGGCTCGAATGTTTGGCCTTGTTACCCACCGAAGCCCGCCCGGGACTAAATTGGACCGTGCGACTGATGCATAAGTTCGGTCGGACACGGATTCAGACGCACTAGCCAGCGTCAAACTAGATCGCCGTTGGTGGTACACAAATGCGGCTTCAGTGGCAGCCTTGTGACAATCACTGCAATACCACGGAAGCCAGCGGAATTTCGCATAAAGCCCATAGTGGGATTTATGTATAGGTCAGCAGCCAGGGTGAGCCCAACGCTTGCAAGCATTGCACTCAATACCTCTGGCTACTTGTTTGCCACATTTCGCGCTAATACAAACAGTTTTATTCATAGTTGAAAATAGCTAAAAACACGGTAATACAAGATTAAAACAGAATACTGAGTTTATTACGGAAGTAATTTATCAGCAAGAGGTGCGAGAATGAATTTTGTGTTTTAAACTTTCGAGAATAAGTAAAATAGATTTTCTATTTTACAGTACAACTGTGATACGGTGAAAATTCGTAAAAGTTTGTAACTGAGCGTGGCAAATGCAACAAAGTTGAACGTATCAGTATCACAGGGCGATAGTCGACCAAGTCGAAACGAGTGCCCAGATTCTTTCGGAGGTGTGCTTGAAAACACCCACCACTACCAGGATTGATTCGTAAGTAACACAGGCGTGTGTAACTGTGAATGGAAGATGGGAGATGTCTCATCACCGAAAGGTGAGAGAGTTATGCATGTTGCATGTCCAATCGAATGAAAAGACGATGGACAGCAGTTTATTTCCACAAATGCGAAAAAATGAAAAAAACTCTTTTTTGTGTTTCAAAATATTTTTCGAATATTTTTGTGTTTTTTTATCATAAAAATGAGGGATTTAGTCTTAAGGGTAATGCTCCGGGAAGAGCTCCTGACACCGTTCGTCCAGCCCATGTTTGAACGCAATTACTGAAGTTGCCAAGATTAGTTCTGTGGGAAGTGAGTTCCACGCGTTCATTATACGGATGCTAAAGAAGTGCGTTCTGGATTCGAGCCTGGTGTGCTGTTTACTTAGCTTAAAACTTTGCCCTCGTGTACCAACCAAAGAAGAGAACCGGAAGAAGTCATCGAATTCTAAACAACTTAGTCCTTTGACAACCTTAAAGGTCTCCATAAGATCCTCCCTAAGTTGTCTCCTCCTAAGTGAGAAAAGTTCTATTGCTAATAGACGATTTTCATAATTGGTGTGCGCTAACCCCTCGATCATGCGAGTGGCCAGCTTCTGTACCTTTTCTAGCTGCACGATATCCTTCTGGTAATACGGCTTCCAAGCCTGGATACAGTATTTACAGTATGCACAGGATTGAAGGTGGATAAAAGCTAATCAGGCGCCCAGATTTCCTTCGACGGTATGCGGTTGAGCACCCGGCACCTGTATATCGAGTATACAGTTCGTACTTTTCACACGTTATTGTTTTCCAATATCTGGAATGTATGGCAGGGTTTCTCTTCACCATCAAGTTCAAGTTCAAGTTCAAGTTGCACAGGGCTGAAGGTGGCTAAAAGCCAATCATGGGCCCAGATTTCCTTCGACGGTATGCGGTTGAGCACCCGGCACTTCGATATCGATTATACAGTTCGTACTTTTCACACGTTTTTGATTCCGAATGCTGGAAAGTAAGGTAGGGTTTCTCTTTACCAGCACGGTGAGAGGTCAGCTATTCAGGAAACAATGCAATAATATGCGTGAACAATGTGTAGTGTATGAAATCACTAGCCTAGTTGAGGTAAAGTGAAACACAATCATAGACTGCATGTGGGCTAATTTGCTGTCTGGTTGTCCAGGCCTAGACAGATATGATAAAAATGTAAAAATACTTTTTTTTGTTTTTTATATAAAGTTTTTTATTAGAGAATATGCGGAAATATGATAGACCATTTAACGTCTAATTCTTTTTTAAAGCTCAACACATTTGGGAGGCTTACTATACAATCTGGGATCTTGTTCCAGAAGTTGACCACACGGTTGCTGAAAAAGTGCTCACGTGCCAGCAACCTGGGCCTACTCTTGTGAAGTTTCATGGAATTACCCCTTGTAGCTGCTTTAGGGGCAAGTTTAAGGATTTCGGTAAGACCCGTAAGACCCTTTAGAATCTTGAAAGTTTCTACCATCAGTTCAGTTCAGTTCAGTATCAGTATCAGTATCAGTATCACAGGGCGATAGTCTACCAAGTCGAAACGAGTGCCCAGATTGTTTCGGAGGTGTGCTTGAAAACACTCGCCACAGTAACACAGGCGTGTGTGACCGTGAATGGAAGATGGGAGATGTCTAATCACCGAAAGGTGAGAGAGTTATGCATTTTGCATGTTCAATAGAATGAAAAGACGATGGACAGCAGTTTATTTCCACAAATACGAAAAAATATAAAAGAAACTCTTTTTTGTGTTTCAAAATGTTTTTCGAATATTTTTGTGTTTTTGGTCATAAATATGGAGAGATTTAGTCTTAAGGGTAATGCTCCGGAAAGAGCACCTGCCACCGTTCGTCCAGCCCATGATTGAACACAATTACTGAAATTGCGATGATTAGTTCTGCGGGAAGTGAGTTTCACACGTTTACTATACGGATGCTAAAAAAGTGCGTTCTGGATTCGAGCCTAATGTACTGTTCACTTAGCTTAAGACTGTGCCCTTGTGTACCAAACAAAGGAGAGAACCGAAAGAAGTCATCGAATTCGAGACAACTTAATCCTTTGACAACCTTAAAGGTCTCTATAAGATCCCCCCTAAGTTGCCTCCTCCTAAGTGAGAAAAGTCCCAGTGTTAATAGCCGATTTTCATAATTGGTGTATGCTATTCCCTCGATCATGCGAGTGGCCAGCTTCTGTACCTTTTCTAGCTGCACGATATCCTTCTCGTAATACGGCTTCCATGACTGGATACAGTATTATAAATGTGGCCTTACTATTGCCTTGTAGAGGGGCAATAGCACCTCAGCTTTTCTGCAAGTGACGGCTGAACGTAGTCGAAAGAGTTCCCTCCTTTCCGTTTTGAGCTGCATCAGCATTTTGGTCAGCCCACTTAAAGTTTGCCGAGACTACGATTCCTAGGTCCTCATTAGACTTTACCCTAATGAACTCCGTGTGAGCTGAGGGCGTAGACACAATCATGTTGCCTGCCAGTGTAGAGAGCAAGTGAATCTTATCTAGGTTAAGGGGAAGATCCCACTTACCCGCCCATGCTGTTACAGCTTCCACATCACTTATCAGATCGGAGTTATTCGACCTACCGACCATTTTAACGTCGTCAGCAAACATATATCAATGTGAGCGCAGTTGGTTGGCTAGATCATCAATGAAGATGAGGAACAGCAAGGGCCCCAAGACTGAGCCCTGGGGAACCATACTCGTTACATGCGCACTTGCAGAGTAAGTATCATCTACCCTGACAGTAAAGGAACGGTCGCTAAGGAATGCTCAAATCGAGCCCAGAAGGTTCCCTGATACTCCTGTGGCTGAGAGTTGGAGAAGCAAGAGCCTATGGTTGACTGAATCAAAAGCCTTACTAAAGTCGAGATAGAAGACTTCTACAGCTATACCATCATCCATCCTCTTAGTAACCTCGTTTAGAAAGCTCAACAAATTTGTCAGACATGACCTACCTTTTAGGAAGCCGTGTTGTGCGCCATTCAAAAGAGAGTGTTTAGTTAAATATCCACATATTTTATCGCGGATCAATCTTTTCAAAACTTACATAGTACACTAGAGAAGCTAACAGGGCGGTAATTTTTGACAGCCGAGGAAGCTCCTCCCTTATGGATAGGTACTACAACGGCTGTTCTCCAGTCCAAAGGAAGGGTATTCTGACTGAGGGATGATGTGAAAAGTTCTGTGATCGACACAGCTAATATAGGCGCTAGCAGTCTGATCATTCGTGGTTGGATGCTATCGGGCCTTGCCGACTTGTTGTAAGCTAGGCTGGCCAATATAGTCTCGACATTGTGTACCTCGAATGTAAGGTCAGTGCAGACGGGGCGATCACCGCGTACACATTGAAGTGATGGCGCAGAGGCTTTCGATTTACAATCTCGGTGTTGTGCACCTTGAAAATGCGAGGAAAACAATTGAGCCTTTTCAGTGCTTGCAATTACGGCTGAGCCATCGTCCCTTCTCAAGGTACCTACACCTTTTCGTGTTTACCCTTTAGATTGAACGTAGCTGTAGTAACGTTTCGGATGAGTATGAGCTTCTTGAGCGAGTCTTATTCCGAAAGAAATCTTTGCTGCACGTATCTCGGAAACAGCTATGTTTCGCGCTTCTTTGTAACGGGCCAAAGTCCCACATGAGGGAGTAAGCTTATAACGCCTCCATTTTGCGTCACGGTGACGTACGCTACGGGAAACTGAGGCTGACCACCATTGAAGTTTACCTTTTTTGCGAACGGGTAAGAGAGGAGCGAATCGATCCTGAAGTTGAAGGATGTTATTCTTGATCTGCCCCAACATCCCATCCACATGGTCAATGTTTTGCCATGGGAGTAGCGCTGCTGCCTGTAATAGGGAAGCAGGGTCGATCCTATGGAAGCTTCGAGACATCTCAAGTGGAGATTTACCAAATGACAAAAGTAACTCGCAGGCTAACACTTCGTGGTCGCTTTTTCCTAGGGGTGGCAGTAAGACCAAATTTTGTATACCCCTTCCAGAAGTTGAAATAACTAGGTCAAGAATAGATGGAGACTGACCCTCTCGCAATCTAGTTGGTTCGTTTACGTGTTGGTAAAGTGCATGGAAGTGTAGCCAGTCCAGAAAATCGTTCGCGATTCCTGGAGCATGTAAGGTTTGTTGTTGTTGTTGGCCTCCGTCGGTCGATGTCGACCATGGATGTACATCACATCGCATGAATTTCATGTTTTGCAACTTTTTGACTGACTAAACAGTCCGATTCGGGAGGAACAACCTCTCCCGCAGCGCTTGCAACGATAGTCAGAACTCTGTTGTATTGCATCAGTTGCAGGCCGGCGGCGTGATCTGCGTTCAGCAGCCAAGAGCTGTATTTGCTCCTCCCCGGCTTGCAGACGACGCTTTACACAATGCCTCCAAAGTGAGCGGTCAAGAGCACGTTCTTCCCAGCTTGCGGGGTCAATGTCAAGAGCTTTTATATCTCTTTTTCAAACATCTTTGTACCGCAAGTGCGGTCTGCCCAATGGTCGTTATCCTAATTGCAACTCACCGTAGAGTATATCTTTCGGAATACGACCATTTTCCATTCTATAGACATGGCCAAGCCACCGCAGGCGGCACTGACGTAATGGGGTGAACATGCTCTGTAGACCAGCTTTTGAAAGTACTTCAGCGTTAGTCACTCTGTCCATCCACGATATGTTCACGATACGACGGATGCTTCGTAGATGGAAAGCATTCAGCTTCCGTAAAGCATTTAGTACGCACGCGCTGTATACGATCATCTTTGTCTTTACAGTCAGCTTGCGGTTACCCCAAACACGAGAGTTCAATCGGGACAAAATGACAGCTGCTCTGCCAATCCGCTTATCAATCTCCGTGTCTAGCAAGAGGTTATCCGCAATGGTTGAACCAAGATATGTGAAATGATGTACTGGTTAAGGCTGACAGTTTCCAACAGTGATGATTGGTGGCGATACAGTCTCTTGACGAAGGAGTTTGGTTTTGCTCATGCTGATTGTTAGACCAAAGTCTTTGCATGTCGACGAAAAACAGTCCATTAGCGACTGTAGGTTCTCTTGGGAGTGAGCAATAAAGGCTGCATAGTCGGCAAACAACAGGTCACGGATTATCACATCCCGTACTTTGGTTTGTGCTCTCAACCGGTTCAGGTTGAAAAGCTTACCATCACTTCGCGTGAGTATGTAAATGCCTTCTGTTCTCGTCCTAAAAGCGTGCTCCAGAAGCAGAGCAAAGAAAATGCCGAACAGCATGGGAGCAAGAACACACCCTTGTTTGACGCCTCGGCGAATTTCAAATGCTTCTGAACTGCAACCGTTAAAATGGACTGAGCCTTTCATGCCTGAGTGGAACAAAATGACGAGTCTAAGCAGCCTTGGGGGCAGCCTATCAGATCAAGCATTTTGAAAAGACCCTCCCTGCTGACGTAGTCGAATGCCTTAATTAAATCAATAAAAACAGCGAATAATGGCATACGCTGTTCCCGACACTTTTCTTGAAGTTGTCTCAGGAAGAAGATCATGTCAACGGTTGATCTTCACTTGCGGAAGCCATATTGAGATTCGGAGTGAATTCTATCAGCTAAAACTTGCAGCCGGATCTGTAAGACTTCAGCAAACAATTTGCCTACAACATTTAGAAGGGAGATTCCTCTGTAATTGTTGCAGTCGCCTCTGTCACCCTTATTCTTAAATAGCGTGATGATCTTTGTGTCTCGCATCTCTTGTGGGACACCCCCCTCCTGCCAGCACTGAAGAAGCAAATGGTAAAGAGGCTGTAATAATGCTGCTCTGCCGCATTTGATGAGCTCAGGTGGAATTCCGTCGTCACCAGGGGCCTTCCCATTCGCTAAGCGGTCGATTGCCTTATTGAGCTCATCAACAGTAAGAGAGGTATCTAGATATTTAATGGTCGGCAACCTTTCGACATTTTCAAGTGCATGCGGGAGAACCGTACTGTCCCTAGAGTAGAGAGAGGAGAAGTGCTCTACCCATCTTTCCATCTGTTGAGTTTTGTCGACAATCGGCTTACCAGATAAAGACTTAATGGGAGCCGTTTTCAGTTTGTTTGGGCCAATGGCTCTCTTGATCCCATCATACATACCGTGAAAATTTCCGGTATCCACAGCTTTTTGGATATTGAGGTCAACTTCAGTCCAATAGTCGTTTGCACATCGCCTTGCAGTCTGTTGGACCTTATTTCTAGCTGCTCTTAGAAGACGTAGGTTTTCATCTTTTGGCATACCTTTGAACCTCAAGAATTCTGAGCGTTTCTCATCCAGCACAGCAGTCATCTCAGAAGCGTTTGCTTCGAACCAGTCGCTCGTCCGAGTTTTCTTCGGACCGAACATGGAAAGTGCGACTCGGCATATGCAGCTTTTTATTAATTCCCAGTTTTATGAAGCATATTCAAGTGGGTTTGTCTTGTTGAACTCGTGTGTGAAGGCTTTTGCGAATCTAGCAGTTAGATTAAGTTCGCATATGCGAGTGACGTCTATACTAGGCTTAGCAGACAATTCGGTGTGGTGAAATCTCGTGCGGGGAAGATTCAGTTTTGCACAGAACAGTGAATGATCAGTGTCGCAGTCTGCGCATTGATATAATCTGGTGAGGAGCACACTTCCTATATTAGTTCGCCTAACAAGAATAAGATCAAGCTGATGCCAATGCTTAGAGCGAG
The DNA here is from genome assembly GCA_013407085.1 of Atriophallophorus winterbourni. Taxonomy (NCBI): domain Eukaryota; kingdom Metazoa; phylum Platyhelminthes; class Trematoda; order Plagiorchiida; family Microphallidae; genus Atriophallophorus; species Atriophallophorus winterbourni. The sequence goes on from JACCGJ010017941.1 coordinate 12,128, forward strand.
GATGTTTCCAAGAGACTTTATGCTGTGGTTTTGTTTGAAAGAAAGTGTTACTGACACACAGATTGAACTGTGTGCACAATTCTTAAGGGCGTTGCCCATTTCAATTGGTTTAACCAACACGGAACCTTCCGAGACAGTTTTGCTAAGACTCGTAATCTGCACCAACTCTGGCATTGAAATCGCTCAATACCACTACACAGATTTTCTGTGGCACGTTTTTCAGGACGGCTGTGAGGTTATGATAAAAAGCGTCTTTTTCAGCAGGCGTCGCAGAGAGCGACGGTGCATAAACGTTAACCAACGTAATGGTACCAGCAATGCACCTCACATTTAAAGTCCAAATCCGTTCGCTCCCGCTGCTGCTCGGTTCTGTTGCTTTTAATATGTCGTTTCGCACGGCAAACCCAACTCCATGCAGTCGAGGCTCATCGAAACCTCTTCCTTTCCAAAAGAATGTGTAATCACTTTCTGTTAGCTTACCAGTGTCTGATAATCGCGTCTCTTGTAGGGCAGCCACGTCGACATTCAGCCTCTTTAGCCCATCGTTAATCACGGCGGACTTTCTAACGCCTCTGATATTCGAGACATCGTAATGAAATCCTGGAAGCATGGACCGGACGTTCCAGGTTCCAAGTTTCAGAACTGACATTTGCTGTTTGGTATTTCGATTCGCTGGTGCGGAAAAATACAGTCTGCTTGTCGGTTGATTCCTGATCCCCATGCACCCAATGAAGATAGCAGACCGTGGCGAGACGGCAGCTTATTGGCTGGGGGCTGCCCAGCGTGAGGCGTGCAATAGCCGTCCAATGAGACCTGGAAGTCTCTCCCACCATCGAGAGCAGCCCCAGGCGCTTAGCTCTACGCCAGTCAAGCCATAGCTTTTAACCGGTATCTGCTGCTATCCGTATTATTTTCCGTAGAAGCGGAATGGAGTGTCCTCTCTATTGGTGCGTTGTGATGTACGCCAGGGCAGTTCAATATGGAGAACTAGCTGTTGCCCATGCAGCAAGTGCTCCCTCTCCACGGCACCACTGGATCCAAAGGAACAGCTAGGCTGATACGTTTGGACAACGATGCCGTCGAAGGAGCTGGCAGGACGAAGTTGAATAAACTTCGGACTGCCTAACGGGACTCCTGCTCCGGGTTTTTCCTCGAGGTTGACTCCTGAAGCCTTCTCCATGAATGGATGTAGCCATAAGGCATTGGAGGTTTGAGATAAGGGTTTTTCTTCCCCTAGGTGGGCCGCCTTCATGGACTAACGAGCTCCACCTCCCCGAAGCATGATGGTTTTGAGGCGCCAGTCAGGCACCTTCGCCCTTTCTCCTGTCAGTAGAAGCAGTACCGCCGGGTCACACAGGACCAGGCGTGCAGGCCAGGAGCTAGACTTGGTTGTCAGAATCTATATGAGACGCGGGCCATTGGAGCATTTTTGGAATTGGGAGCTTATCCCCAAAACCGCCCCGGCCGTGACAACCTTGGAACCTGAGGTTTGGTACACCCAGTTTATTTCGGGTAGATTAAAATCGCCGAAGATTACAACACGTGGTGCTACGACTAAAAAGAACGGAGGCTTGATTTGCAAAAAAGCATCTTCTTCCAAACTAGTTTTCGGACTTCGGTAGACGCAGCTTACAACTATACGCGTGCATCCATGCATGAGCAAGGCAGATATTATCTGCACATTCGTTGTAGAAAAATAAATACTTTTCTCAAAGGGAATAACGTTATCAATAGGGAGCAACGCCCCTCCTGCTAGCTTACCCAGAGGTCGATCGCTTCCCACAACGCTAAACCTATCCGCGATTGAAGCTGGTATGTGGTCATCATGAAACAACCCACATTTTTGTAGTGGGTGGGTGTAGTGGGTGAGGAGTTCAGCATATTTATTTTTAATGCTACAAGCGTTTGTATAAAACAGAAGAGCCCTATCATATGGGGCCAGACTCCTGGTGTCAGGGCTACCTGAGAGCTCTTTGTCATCGTGCGTAATGCTCGAGACTGCTTCGCGTTTTTTGGAGGCTGAATTCCATCAAGAGATACAGCATTCGTTTTTGAAACAGACGACAAATCCCGGCATCTAGTTTCATCTTCATGGTCTGAGTCACTACAACTCATCCATGATTCATCCTCTAAAGGACGTAGCACGACAAAATGGCGCTCTTCAACGTTGTAGTATAATTCTTCTGTGTTAACGTCATCGCCACACTGTTGTCATTTTCTAAGTTTCGCCTAGCGAGCGAATTTGGTGAGCTACGATTTACAGCTAACTTTGACTTTCTAGCTCTAATTAGGATAGAAGTATTCAGGTGTGCCGGGGTGTCAGGTTGCACAATGCATTTTCCCTTGACGCAGTTAAGTTTCTCTGCTTTCAAAAGGAAGTAGTCGCGATCACATTGCTTTGTGAATTCGACTACATCTGGCCGCGGCGATCTGGTAGATGCGTCATTTGGGCCACCCCTCAATTTCCTGACCCTGTGAACTCGCTTCAGCGGAGTAGTCGGTCACATGCCTGAAGCACGGAGTAGGTCGATAACCTTTCTCCGATCGATTTCCTTAGGAGCCTTCGATTCTCGGATAAGAGGATCAACCTGCGTTGAAATTAGGACATTTTTAACCTGTGTTGAGCTAACTTGGTTTCTGGTTTGCAACTCAGCAACCACTTTTTCTAAATGGTGGATTTCCCGAGCTAGAGCGCTAACATCCTTAGTCGGGCTAATGTGAACACCACGATTTTCTTTAACTTTCTTCCATGGAGCATTTGGAGGACAGGAGGAGGGCGATAATTTCGTTTTCTGTGATATCAAAGGAGTGGTATGCTGGCTGGAGGTAGACGGGGCCACTGGCCTAGCTACTTCGGCAAAAGTTCTGTGTTTCGGAGACGGACGTGGAGGAGAAGGCTTACGTTCCTCAAGACGCTTACGTTCCTCAACCAAAGTTTCGACGGACTTCATGCAGTCAGTGCATAGCCATGTAAGCCATCGATGGGCCGCATGAACCTTAAATTATGCTGATGACAGTCCAGAGCATTTGGACGAGCCCATTGCAGGCACACGTCGCATTCTATACCTTTGGCAACCTTCTTGTTGCAGCTACAGTAAAGGCAAAGACAAGAATTTTGAATCATTTCGCTAATGTAATCGATGAATCGGAAATTTAATGAATTTCGAAACATTTAGCAGTAGGCACAGGACAGTAAGTGACTGATAAGTCAATCGAGTGCTCAGAATTTCTTTCGGTGGAAAGCTTCGGAGAAGCACCCAGTACTGCCAAAGGGTCAATGCTTTTTCTCCGTGTGGAACCTCTGATGCTCGTAGGACTAGGAGAATTTAGTTGGGGGAGCACCGCGCTATTATCGATGCTGGAAAAAAGAATAGGCAGTTTCTCTTTATCAGCACGGTGAGAGGTCAGCTGATTGGGAATCAAGAATAAGAAGATGCTCTAAAATTGCTACAATGAACAGCGAGCAAAATGGAGGACAACTTAGGCATAATGATCATGGGATGTAATTAGAGAATAACTTACCACATTCACGGTCTAAACCCTGATTAAAATTTGAGACGGAACTACAGGAGATAAGTTCTTCAGGGAGCTTATTCCAGAAGTTGACCACCCTGAAGCTGAAAACGTTTTTCCTAGAATCTAGTCGACATCGTTCCTTAGCAAGCTTGAGTGCGTGTCAGCGAGTGCCCAGCTTAGGACTCAAGGTAATTCTAAGTAGAATATACGTCGCTGGAAGGTTGTGGCGTAGAGGTTCTTAATACAGCAGCGTTGAGCGCATACAAAGTGAGGCTTTTGTTTGCTGCATCACAACTTAGCCTAGATTTGTCCCCTATATTTTCTACCAGCACTTGAGCATTCTTGATCGAAATATCCGCTGTTGCAGAGCTATTCCATCGGCGTTTATCTGGGTTACTCTTCGGTTTTGCTACGTTGCAAATCGAACGATGGAAGGCAAAACAATTAGCTGAAACTGGGTGCCTATATGGCACTTTCATTATATTCCAGTGTCTTCGAATAACGAACCATCACTGTAATTGGCTCGAAACCTATCCGCCCGAGATTTGGTCCGTATGCGATTCATTCTCCTGCAGATAACGAACATCCGGCTGGTGAACACATTTTGGTTCGATTGGTCGACAATTCTTCAAGAGTATTGAAGCACAGCACCCTACTGCTTCCTCCCTGCTATTAGCCACACCCCTCTCTCACCCCCCACAATTTTCTTACATTTTCTTATTACGATGGATTTATGTTCCCTTTTCAATCTTCTTATTCAAACTTTCCGTAAAAACATGAATTTATTCATATATAATTTATTTATCAATTTTTTATGACAACTGAACTGAACTTCATAACAATTCACACCACGTTTTCCATAATTACCTTCCATTTCTGTTCTCCATTTGTTTCTTGCATCCTTGCCATCCGTAAATTTAAATGAAAATTTTATTTCTATTAGACATTGATAACTTTTTCCTTACCAACTGTATATTAATTTCCCTTATTGAACGGAAAAAAATGTTTAAAAATCCCGCTCACTTCGGTCATTTGCACGGTACTATTTTCTTTTGCTGTTCAAATTTTGATAAACTGATCAGGTATTGCATGCCTTGGATATCCAAGAATATGTTATTATTATTATTATTATTATTATTATTATTATTATTATTATTATTATTATTATTATTATTATTATTATTATTATTATTATTATTAGTATTATTATTATTATTATTATTATTATTATTATTATTATTATTATTATTATTATTATTATTATTATTATTATTATTAT
>JACCGJ010017942.1:0-99773 GCA_013407085.1 Atriophallophorus winterbourni
GGCGCTTATGGATGACCAAAGTAATGTGTTGCTCACATCCATATCCCTTACACACCACTACCGGTTTCAGGCTGTTTGCCATCGTCAGGTGGAGACAGTAAGATCAGGTTCAGTGAGCCTTGAAACAGTGGATTAGAGGTAAACAAGGTTATACTTGTATGCCAACTGTTATATAGGGTTCGTACAACGAACCACGATGTTCAGACACAGAATCACAAAGTGATTCTTGGTCAAAGCACTCAAGGCGCTTGTGGATGACCAAAGTAATGTGTTGCTCACATCCCCATCCCGTACACACCACTACCGGTTTCTGGCTGTTTGCCGTCGTCAGGTGGAGACAGTAAGATCAGGTTCAGTGAGCCTTGAAACAGTGGATTAAAGGGAAACAAGATTATACTTGTATGCCAACTGTTATATAGGGTTCGTACAACGAACCACGATGTTCAGACACAGAATCACAAAGTGATTCTTGGTCAAAGCACTCAAGGCGCAATGTGTTTTCGTGTTGTGATAATCAAGCATTCGCCAATTTACTAACCCAAGCGCGTCACGTAAACTCACGTAGTCGATCCTTCTGAATAGTTTCGCGGACTCACATACTCGTCTAGCGCTGCATACATATTCAAAACCTAACACAAGATGATCACTTCGACCGAGAGGGGCAATGTAGTCAACACCTTCAACTGCTGTTGTCTCGGAAGTAAGGATTAGATCCAAAACGGACGGTAACTCTGATCCTTTTCTGTGAGTAAAGTCGGACACATGGTTATGCAGTGGAATCATATCGATCAGCTCACGGAATTTATGATCAGGTGTGTGTAGAGGGTGATGTGATCTGTTAAAAAGATGAGGAAGGTTGAAATCTCCCATGACCAGTAATTGGGAGCTTCGCATCTCTCCGGCATATTGTAGAGCCTTTAATACCCTGTCGTTTTGAGCATCCGTCGAAGATGGAGGGCGATATATTATACCAATGATGCAGTCGTCCTGTGACTCCTGTGTAAGGCTACACCAGAGGGTGTCTTTTGATTCGAGGTTGGGATCGTGAATCTTCATGCACTGAAGACGTTCGTGAAAGTATAAAGCCACACCACCACCTTTTCGTGGACGATCGTTCCGTAATAGTATCATGTTTGGGATCGACAGTTCCCTTTCATTCATACAAGATTGAAACCAGGTTTCAGTCACAGCGACGAGGTCTGGTGAGTATCGTTTGCACAGCTCGGTTAGTTCAGCCAATTTATTAAACAAACTTTGGGCATTCGTATAGAGACACTTTATTGAGCTTGTAGCATGTAACAACGAGTCAGTAGCAGTATTTGTTTGTCCGACGCTGTCGACGTCGGACTTTTGTCGTTTTTTGAAGCAAGTTGAGATATTTTCACTGGCGAATTAAAAGCAATAGAAACGGACAGCAGTGGGAGCGAACGGATTTGGACTTTAAATCAGGTACATTACTTGCACCATTACGTTAATCAACGTTTATTCAGAGAAGCTCACTGTGACGCTTGCTGAAAAACATTCTTTTGATGATAACTTCACAACCGTCCTCAAAAACGTGCCAAAGAAAAACTGTGTAGTGTTATTGGGTGATTTCAATGCCAGAGTTGGTGCAGATTACGAGTCTTGGCAAAACTGTTTCTGAAGGTTCGGTGTAGGTAAAACCAATGAAAACGGACAACGCCTTTTAGAATTGTGCACACAGTTCAACCTTTGTGTCAGTAACACTTTCTTTCAAACAAAACCACAGCGTAAAGTCTCTTGGAAACATCCTCGCTCTAAGCATTGGCATCAGCTTGATCTTATTCTTGTTAAGCAAACTAATATAGGAAGCGTGCTCCTCACGTGGTCTACAAAGGTGCTAATTGTCTACTAGGCGTGTTACGGTGGATATTTGGATTTTATCCATGTGTTCGTTTCCCCAAATTATGGAAATATAAACCCGGTTGAAAACTAAGGAATTTTATTCAAGATTAAGCTATTAGCTTAACAAATACCACAAGATGAAGCCTATAGAGTGTAAACATAAAACCTCCGAGAGTTAATAGCGACAGGTGTATTGCACAAGGTTCTTCGAAGTGAAAGCTAACACCGATTCTGAGCGTATAATTTGTGTGGGCAAGGCGTTCCAACTTAAACAAATTCTAACCAAGTCTTCAGAAAGATATTTCACTTTTGACCGTATATATCAAAGTGCGTTTAAACCAGCCGAGAGTTCTGAAAAGATAACTCCCGTTGAGCGCCTCCACAAAGACGAAAACGAGGCGATCTTATATTTGCATGTATAGTTCAACATATTATTTTCAACCCTCTTGCTAACTTATTCCAAATTCGAACTACTAGCAACATTGGATATGTCACACTCCAAACGCTACGCCGCAGCTTTATTTATTCAGTGCGTTTTGTTTTGGATTGCTTATCTGCCGAATGAGTAAACTCTACAAGTTTAGCTTCGATTAAAAAAAGAACTAGCCAAGATATTGTCAATTATTGACAGATAATAGCTTTGTCTTACACTAGTCATGAGAATTAATTCATATAATTTATACTTTATTTGTGTACCTGTTTAGCGACCATTTAGTTGCTGTAAGCTAAATGGCTTTCGACTATTAACGCTGAATCTTAAATTACTCCGAAAGTCCATTTTAGAACAGATCTAGTGCCTTTCCCATCTCGATATTTGTGCTGCTCGTGAGTTAATTACTGATCGATTTGTCTGATGAAACACGCATGCGAATATTCAAACATGGACAAAATCCTATATCCGGGGCCAGCGAAGCAATGTGCAACGCCATACTAGCAGTTCTCTAGGATTTCCCCCTTCTCTGATTGAATGTTTCCAGTACGTGCATCTAGAAATCATCGGTCCTTTGTTTCTTTATGATGGTTTTGTTAGGAGGTACTCCTCCTAACTAATAAGACAGTACGAATCGTGGATTGGCTGGAACTTGGACACTACTCTTAATAAGTGAAATCATCCGATTCACTAAGCAGTTTGGACTTTAAACGTTTGCAACCATTATCGATTAGAACATTTAAGAAATTATCGATCCGTGGTATAAAAGCAGTGCTCACTCTCCTACAATCGATCTCCGTAATTCGGGTGCAAATTAGTCGATATTTTAATAGGTTTTTAGCGTTTTCTACATTGGACACTGATTTTGGTGATCGACTTTGTTGAGAATCTTCTCTAAAGAAACCGGAAACCCAACAGGTATTACCAACATGTTAACTTGAGCAGACATGTTCAGCTTCTGGCATACCGACACTTCTTGTGACGATATCACAGCGGAGCCATTAGCGAATACTCTACGGCAAAAGTATATAAGCATCCACTATTACACGGGATCATGGCTTAAATCAACATTTTTCTGTGAGTTGAAGAATCATGTGGATATGAGTCCGATTAAAATACCGACATCACACATTTTGAACGGTTTTAAAGTCACATGAAATATGCAATCACGGGCATGAAACTGCTATTAATATATATATATATATATATATATATAAAGATATATATATATATATAGTGGAACCCACGTACAACGAATTCCCGCTTATAACGAACACACCATGATTTCCCAAATAAATTCCCTATCTGCAAGCTTATTTGAAACATGCGTACAACGAATCTGTTCGTTACGAATCTCGCTTATTAAGAACACCGTACGACAGCTCTGTTTGTTCAATAAAGTACATGCGTACAACGAACTCGCTTTTAACCCACAACGCTCCGTCAAGAGTGGCCTGCAGTGCGTTAAGAATAGAACTGACACAGCTTGGCGAGACACAGGCAGCCTGGCCTACAGTGTGCTAACTGACTCGCACGCACGCACAAGAAAATCACGTGAATTGTCTGTGATTGGTAATCACAGACTCATGACAAACTGCAATCACTCAGTCAGACACTCCGTCTGTGAAAGATGCCAGGAGTGCTCTTGATCTCTGCAGAAGATTTTTTTAGGATAGAAGGAAGAGACGTCGAAAGAGAACTTGAATTTGTGGAGAGAGAGATCGAGGCAGTGGCGAAGTCAAAACTTAAACAAAAGAGTATCGCCAGCTACTTCAGAAAACGTGAGATTGCACTGTCAGTGTCGCAACTCGCTTACAACGAACTCCGCTTATAACGAACATTTTACTCTCTCCCCAGCGATTCGTTGTAACCGGGTTCCACTGTATATATATATATATATATATATATATATATATATATATATATATATATATATATATATATATCCTCACAATCATTAAAAAGTGAAAAGTGCCACCCGGCAATGCACGAGAAAAAGAAAGAAAAAATGTACAATATGGGGGGATTTTTTTGTCTATTGCCGATTTTTTGATTTTTTTGATATTTTTCACAAATTTGAGGGGCAACACAAAATCGAATGCACTTTCTCCACTGTTGCCGGTTCTCAGCCATCGTCGACAGCGTGTCAAGCCACAGACACTCACTATCCCTTGGACCCCACCCAGGAAGCCGCGTTCGTCCGACCCGAGCTAAACCCGACGTCAAGCGTTTTAAGGCCTGGTGGATTAGCGACATACCCTGACGTTTCAACCGATAGAACAATCCTCATCACGTGAATTCTGCACAATTTTCCATGAGTCAATTACGCGATAATCCCACCCCTCTATACACCCTTGACATTTATCATTCGAGTAATTTGATTTCTTGTATTTTTCGCTTAAGTTCGAACTGACCAAACGCGCCAATTCTTATATTTTCGGTCATTGGTGACGTTTCATTTTCATTGTACAATGCGCAAAATACTGTCATTTAACGACACGTTTATCAAGATACGGTCAGTGTAGGCCGCTTGAAGGCAGCCATCAACTTTTGCAAGTTCACACACGAATTAATAAAGTTGATGTTAACTAAGTTATACGTGTATGCCACTGTTGCATATGGTTCGTTCAACGAACCACGATGTTCAAACACAGAATCACATAGTGATTCGTAGTCAAGCACTCAAGGCGCTTATGGATGACCAAAGTAATGTGTTGCTCACATCCCCCGCAGTTACACATCACTACCGGTTTCTGTTTACCACTTTACCAGTTTCAAGGCTCACTGAACCTAATCTTACTGTCTCCACCTGATGACGGCAAACAGCCAGAAACCAGTAGTGGTGTAAGTGCGGCGTGCGTGAGGAACACATTACACTTTGTTGACGTTAACTATTTCTCATCCAGGTCACTAACCCCAGTGAGCGATAGTCAACGCAATCAGTCAACCGTGTGAAACTTGGCTCCCTTGTTCCGTCTCACCGCCACGGGAAAATGTGGTATGACAACCTCGTAATCCACGCAGCTTATTTTTCTACTTCTCGGGCTTTTTAATTTGTTCTAACGCTCTGCGTGTGGCAAACGATACAACACACTGAGTGAGATATTGCGACAAATTCGGGACAAGACAGTATGCATGATCTGCAATGTGCGGAGAAAAAATAAGAACACGGAACAGTCCATAAAATCAACGTATAATTACGCATTGTATGTGCCCCACGAAAGTGCACTGAAACCTGGCAATAAGCAACATTGAATTTCGGAAAAAATAAAGAATGATAGGTGTAAAGATAACGTCTACAACTCAAACGATATTGTTGCAACGGCTACGGAACAAGACGCATGTGCTCAGTATAATTCAAACCAAGTAGACGTGAGACAGAGAGAGAGAGAGAAAGAAAGGCCGACAGACCGATAAGCGACAATCGGACGATGTGAATGAACGTGGTAAAAAACAAAACGATTGGCAATAAAAGTTTAGCCGCGTCTATTCATTGGCTGGAACTGTAGTGGAAGTGGGACTGGGGTGAGCGGAGTTCGATGACACGACCGAGTGAACGGAGTCAGATTCGATCGGCGCTTCCGATTGGCTTGAAGAGACCTGTAATAAATAAGGTGTGCGGTGAACAACAGTCTCTCGAACATATCCACGTTGTCATATTGCCAACAGTTTTGCAGACGTTTCATGTGAATCCAATAAAAATTTAATCGCAATAATACACGGAAGAATCCAGGCCAATAAAAGTGCCAGCCATTTGGTTGCGCTTAGTGACACCGCTGGGACGCTTAGAACGAGAAAAATGCCGCGTGAATGCACTCGAGAGTGATAAACGGTGGCAACCCTTTCAAAGTCGAAATCGCTCACATGCATAGGTAGTAAGCTACCGACATTGAGTAGATTTTTCATCGAGGAATACTCAATCAGCATCACAATTTATGAACCCACGATAATTGCATCGTTACAAAATGAATCCATTCCGCTAGATGTAGAACGAAGAAAAATTATATCTGGGAGGGGTGATTGAAGGCAAACGGGTTTTTGATCGATACAACATGCAACGATAGGTACCGCTTCCGAATTACATCAGGCCTTCGACAACCAAAACACATGGGTTGCTATACAACAAAAATTGTGAATATTCTGTGCACATCATTATGTTTACAATGCTTAGGTAGGCAAATGTAAATCAGAATGGTCTGCTGTACATACCTGACAGGAAATTACCCGTACACGGATGTGCAATCGTGAAGTACTTCGTGCTGTGCGGCTAAAACCGTGCGAAATTGATTGGCCAACGGTAGTGAGCTGCATGCTGAAACACGATGCAGTCTCACAACCATTTATATTCCCCCCTCATATTTGCTCAGGCCTGGGCAACCTGATAGTATCTTAGCCCACGTGCAGTCTCTGACTGTGCGGCACTTTGCCTGGATCAGGCTTGTGCTTTCATACCATACCATACCCGTACATTGACAGGGCTTAGTGGAGTGATTGTTCGGTAAATAAGAAAATCTCGTGTTTGGGAATTTATCGACCGAGTTGGTTCCACAATGTATACTTGTAGCCATCGGGTATATATGAACGTCAAACTTGGCATTCTAATCACGGGATTACACTGGATTATCCAGTTGTATCGCAAATCGATCAACGGAGAATGTGTTTAGAATCAGGGTCGGTTACTCGAGAGCTAAACAGCCCAAATGTTCCTTTGTCATTCCTTGAATTAATTTTCCTTAGCGGAGAATATTTAATCTATTCCAAATCCTGTTCGTACTGGCACTCTTAGTCTGACGACGCTTCGGTGTCAGAAGTGAAACGTTACCAAATATCTATTCTAACCGATTCATTCCAAACTTTCTTTTCATGCATTCGAGATCTTTCTGTTTATTTGTCGTTCATTGGGGAGAATCACAATCAGGTATCTGTATAATCTACCGTAATTTATGTTTGTTCTAGCCAACCCAGCATAATCGCATGATCTCATAAGGAAGCGAACCCGTCTACTTGGTACACTGCATACACAAATCTCCCGTGTGGGTAACTGACTCTACAACAAAGACCGCAATGTTAAACATTTCATGCCAATTCTTCACTGTTTCAAGCAACTGCGAACAAATTTCTCGGATGAATACATACAACTTTAAAATTCGTGAATAGAGCGAACAAATTCCTTTTCAGTGTTTCACATCAAGCATTACAATAGAAGAGTATGGAAATAGAAATGAATTTGATCTGACGCATAAGTTTGATTTAAAGATTTTGATTGCAATCGCCTCAGCTATTCGCAAGGTGTTCTAGCTACATCTACGTTCCACGTTGCGAAGAACTGTGTAAACAACTCAGACACACTTCCATTTTCTTGCCCTTGCAATGTAGAGCTTGATGAGGAATACCAAAAGGAATTCCTTTCATTTATTCAATTGTTTTGTCGACCTGATCCCAGATTGTTTGTGCTTTGAAGATATTGCATTTCTTTGGTACCTGTACCGTGTCCATGAGGACAACGATGATGGCAATCATACAAACAAAAACAAACTTCTATGGATACGTGGAAACTTACAACTGACGCTTGACTACTAACGATAGTCTTTTGCATCGAGTCAGCCAGCGGGGGAGACTCAAAACTCATGGTCAGTGAGTTGCCATGAAAGTGACTGAATAGTTTTATTGCGGCCTCGGCGAAATCTCGGGTGCAAAACGTGATCTCCAAAACCGGTTTATCTGTCCCGGGTTCCGCGTGTTTGACCACACTTTGATGGTGAAGATAGTTGATCTGAGAATGAAGGAAAAAGTATTGCTAGGGATGGGGTGTGATGGCAAAGCGAACCGCGAAAACTTATCCAATTGAAACGACTGAGGTTAATGCTTATAGCGTGCATACAGTTAACCAAGTAGAATTAATAAATGTCACCCCAAAAAATAATACAAAATGATTTCGGGTAATAAATTGCTCTGCGAAATTGATTGTCTATGAACGGCAGCTAAGAACTCACCGGTCCCTTTGCTATTATCGATTTCTCCCATATATGCCTAGGATTTTATAGGCAGACAGTGCAGCCCTTGGCCCGATCAGAAGAGTGTCGCTCGATACACGAAACAGTCGAGTGAATAAGGATCGCACACAACTACCTAAACAAAAGCTTTACCGACCGACACAGGGCGTTTGTGCTCGGTGTGATGGAATTATTTTTACATATTCCGTCACATCGCCAGAGGATATGTGAAGCACTTCGTTGGTGTGGTGACATTAAAATCACGAGCAAACTTGTTGAGGAGCCTGCAGACGAGAAAAAGCACAAGCGAGCACGTTGACTTTCATTATTATGTATCGTGATCACTGTCGCAGTCAACCGGGGTAATTTGACTAAAATTACTTACTACACTACTCGTTAGTAGCTGAAGATATGATCTTAAAATTTTAAAGGCAGATGAATAAGCCATTGTGGTTAAAAAAATGAGAACCACCGCATATGCAGTTCATCATGATAAAGCCATATAAATTCAACCAGCTTATTGCAAGAGAAAGAGTATAACGCGTCTACCCACAATGATACGGGATCATCGTCGAACATTTCAAACGCGACGACAAATGATATGGATCGAAAGCAGACAGAATCTTTCAGAGATAAGAAGGTTGAAATATGGTGTCTGTCCGAGCGGATAGCTTATAGGTGTACCGCGAAATCAACTCACGTTTAAAGCACGCTGAAAACTGGTCACATCTGAATGCGGCAGTCCTGAAATGAATAGTGTACGCGGTCGTTTGTCTAGCTTCGTTTGCGCTCGCGAAGGATAGACGCCACTGGCATCCGAGGGATCGCCACCCGATGATTCCGTGAAGTCTGACGGACGAATCGTTTCCAACTGCACCAACTAAAGTAAAATCAAACAAGGCAGATCGATTGTTAGATATTAGTGGTGGGTTGGCACTAACAACTGGACAGTAAATGCCGGATTATTCATCTGAAAACGTATGCTGATGCCGTAAAATGTGCATTACAACTTCGTGAATCACTGAGACATACTACACTTTATGTATGTGCGTATGAAAGCACAAGCCTGATCCAGGCAAAGTGCCGCACAGTCAGAGACTGCACGTAGGCTAAGATACTGTCAGGTTGCCCAGGTCTAGACAGATATAAGAAACGACGGTGAGACTCCAGCGTGTTTCCGTATGCAGCTCACTACCATTGGGGCAAATCAAATTCGCGCGGTGTTAGCTACGTAGCATAGGAGCAGTGTACATCCGTGTATACTACACGTTAGGAAAAATAAATTCATTATTTTCGTGACAGCGATTCACTCATATTGAAGCCAGCACCGTTACGCGCAGGGGGGGTAGACAAAAATATTTGAAAATAAAAACATAAAGCACGGGTGTACATCTGTACTGTACAGGTAACACCGTGCTAAATTGACCTATCACTGGTACTGAGCTGCATGTGGAAACACACTGCAGTCTCACTGCCATTGTCCCTTTGTTATTTATGTTTAGGCCTGGGAAACCTGACAGAACCTTAGCCCACGTGCAGTTCGTGATTATGTGGCAATTTGCCTACATCAGGTACATCATACATAGATACATGTGCACGGCGAAAACATTAAAAAGGAATAGTGAAATTTAGACCAAAATTGGTTGGCAACTTTGAATTATGTAATAGAGAAACCTACAGAATTTATAGGCAATCATTCGGAACTTACACGGCGCTTGAGTTCCAAAACACGTCGACAAAGTTCTGTGACCGGTTCTCCTTTACTTTTCACAACAGCCATGTCTTCCTCCACTTGCTTCAAGGCAGCTTGGACCTAAATTGATAATGAACAAGAGTTGAGAGACGCTTCAAATTAGACACGGGAGACAGTCTGAGAATTGGTTAAACACATCCAACGTGGCTATCAAACTGTATGATTATTTATTCAGCTACATACAGGTAACGAAAATCAGAGAATGCAACCGTGATAAAACAGAAACAACGTTTCAAATAAGACAAGATTAGACACAAAAATCGTTTTTCATATGCTCACATGTCTCGAGCGATGGGGTGCAGTGTCGAAACCTGTGGGGGAAGCACGTTTGAGAACGGGCCTAACCCTAATTCCTTATCATGGCTACGTGCAAACGTGGTGTAAAATGAATGCTGACAACACTCGGAAGAAAATGTAACGACTTAGCGATCTACTCATCGAATAAACCCGTATCGTACTAGTGATGTATGTATGAAAGCACAAGCCTGATCCAGGCAAAGTGCCGCACAGTCAGAGACTGCACGTGGGCTAAGATACTGTCAGGTTGCCCAGGCCTAGACAGATATGAGGGGGTAAATAGAAATAGAAATGGTAGTGAGACTCCAGCGTGTACTCGCATGCAGCTCACCACCGTTGGCCAATCAATTTAGCACGATGTTAGCCGCACAGCACAGAAATGCTGCACGATTGCACATCCGTGCGTACTAGTGAAGCCTGAGATGATCCCTAGCCAGGAGAGGAAGTGAAAAATTGGTAATGCTGTTGTGAAAACAAAACCGTCAGGCTAGTCCGAAGTACCAGAAAACTTATAGTTGCTGCCATAGCAGCACTGGAGTCATCGTTATCATCACAGACACCATTACAGTAGTAGCATTTACCGGATGCTTAACTGCCATAAAACCGTGATATAATAGAATTGTAAAAAGGGCGAGGAATGGCGAAATATAACGGAATCTAACTGGGAGGACGTGTCGACACCTCGAATGGAACAGGTATTCAATCAATTTTTGTGAACGAGTGGAGTGACAGCAGCACGACAAGTTTCTTGCGGCTTTCCATACCAGGCATCAGAACAAGCTTTCTTCATCACTCCATTCGAGGAGATACAAGGTTATGCAAACAACTTAAGAGGATGCCTATTGCAACACAGACACTGACCACGGTTTCGAGACATGTCCTGAAGCGTAACTAGTCACTGTTATATCTCATCGCCAGGACCCAGCTCGAAAGAAGAGCTGCGGCAACTTTGTGAAAGGATAGGGTCTTTAGCTGGAGTCAAGACGTCATGCGAAGTGTCATATCCCGGCTATTGGGCACAAAAAATGGTTTTGCTTGGAATGAAGAAATACGGAAAGTACATGTGAGTTTTCGGTGAACGCGGGGGTATAGCAGAGGTGACGTTTGACTTGCAATTGAACGGTCCAGGTTTAAATCCCACCCGATTACACACGTCGCAAAATATACTCAAGCGAGATCTCATACTCTGGTGTACCAACAACAATTGAGAAAATAACTGCGACAGCCTTGGCCTGCACGAGGGGTCCTGTGTGACCCGGTGGAACTGCTTTTACTAATAGGAGAATGGGCGAAGGCGGCTGACTTTCGCCTTAAAACCCACCTGCTTTGGGCAAGGGGAGTTCGTAAGTCCATGAAGGCGGTCCACCTAGGGGAAGGAAAACTTTTATCTCAAACTTAACTGCCTTGTGGTTACATTCAATCATGGAAAAGGCTTCAAGAGCGAACTTCGAGGAGTCCCGTTCGGCAATCCGAAATTACATTCAACTTTTTCCTGCCAAATCCTGGGACGGCATCGTCCAAAAGCATCAGCCTAGCTGTTCCTTTGGCTCCAGTAGTGTCGCAGGGAGGGAGCGCTTGCTGCATAGGCAACAGCTAGTTCTCAATACTGAACTGCCCTGGCGTACATCTCAACGCACCAATGGAGAGGACACTCAATTTCGCGTCTGTGGATAATAACACGGGAAGCAGCAGATACCGGTTAAAAGATACGTATCGATTGGCGTAGAGCTCAGTGCCTGGGGCTGCTTCCGATGGTGGAAGAGATTTTTAGGTCTCATTGGACGGTCACCGCTCGCCTGACGCTGAGCAGTTCCAGTCAATAAGGTGCCGCCTCGCCACATGGATGGGGATTAGGAATCACCAGCTAAACGAATCACTAAACAACAAAGGTCAGTTCTAAAACTGGGGACCTGGTAATGGGAAAAGACGTTTATTTTCCCTAAAAACTCAATATCTTTGAAGATATTACGACTCTATATTGACACTATGTCAACATAGATTTGAATTATTTGGCGCGAAAAACATGATTATAATTTGATCATATTCGCCCTTTATTCTGATTGGTCGATGGAGTCTTTGTCACGGTTTTAATGTGCTATTTTCCAAGGTCATTTCCTTTTACATTCTCAGCCTATATATATGGATGAGTAAACCATGTTTGTTATTATTGGAAGTGAGCTCCCATACGAACTTCTCTGAATCTTTGGTCTTCTCTCTCAATAGTCGGTTGGGCAATATTGTGGGAAGCATAGACGGTGCATTATTAGCTCCATATCAAGAACGTAACAGTTTGGCGACGGGTTTATTCAAGTTACGAAATCATGGAACAATCCAAGATAGAAATTCTTTTGGAGCGACAAATGATGCTAATGGAACTTCTTCTGCAGAAGCAAGTACCAATCACAGAACCTCGTGCTATTCCATCCTCCGTTGACGGATTTGCGAACAGCATCGCAGAATTCTCCTATGATCCGGAAGCTAACGTCACATTTGAAACTTGGTTCAGGCGTTATGAAGATCTTTTTCGTGTTGATTTTTTAGCCCAAGATGATGCATGGAAAGTCCGGCTGCTGCTACGTAAACTTGGCCCAGCAGAGCTGGATAAGTACTGCAACCTGATCCTTCCCAAGAATCCTCGGGATAGAACTTTTGATGAGACGATCAAGTCACTGATTGAACTTTTCGGTGAGCATGTATCTCTCTTCAACACCCGTTACAGGTGCCTCAAGCTGAAAATGAACGACACAGACGACTTCCTGACACACATGGGCATTGTCAATCGCGAATGTGAACGCTTCAAGTTGCGGTCCCTCACAGACGACCAGTTCAAGTCCTTGATATTCATATGCAGTCTGGTATCTCCGCGTTTCGCTGATATTCGAACGCGACTGCTCAACAAACTTGAGCGAGAACCCTCATTCACTCTCCAAGCCATTGGTGATGAATATCTACGACTGGTCCGTCTCCAAGAAGATTCGGCAATGATTCAACATGGGAATCATGGCACCGACACCGTCCATGCCGTTCAGCAAAGCAATTGGCATTCGCCACAAGTTTTCAGCGCAAAGAAGCCACCGTCTTCGTGTTGGCATTGCGGAGCCTGGCACTACGCCCGATATTGTCCCTTCAAACAACACCGTTGCAGTCAGTGCAACGTCACAGGCCACAAAGAAGGATTCTGCAGATCCAGAACGAAACAACAAGTTTCGTCGAAACCAAAGATTTCGAGGCCCTTTTCAAAGCCGCAGCAAACCCAGCACAGGTTTTCATCAGATCAGCCAATTAATGCTGTGTGCAACCAAATCCAGTGCAGCAGTGCACCTTCTGACAGGATTGCAGCTATATCTACTGTGCAGTATGTACGCGATCAGTGACCACAGAGTGCGCCTTCCTGTGATAAGATATCAAGAGGACCCTGAACTACGACGACTCAGAAGCTATCAGGTATGAATGATGGCCTAGGCTAGCACCACAATTGAATGACAATCTGTTCCAAAGACGGGAATCCTTATCAATCGTGGATGACTGTCTCATGTTTGGTGCTCGAGTCGTTATTCCCGCTGCTTTGCGTCAACGGGTCATACGTCAATTTCATGCTGGACATCCGGGGCTCAATCGGATGAAAGCAATCGCTCGAAGTTTCGCCTACTGGCCAGGAATGGACGCTGACATCACCGAGTTTGTCAGGCGCTGTTCCAATTGTCAACAAGCGGCAAAACTTCCTGCTCACGCAACACCAGTTCCGTGGCCTCGACCTGACAAAGCATGGTCGCGTATCCACATTGACTTCGCCGGCCCACTCAACGGAACCACCTACTTAGTCTTGGTAGACGCTTATTCAAAATGGCCAGAAATCGTCCCGCTCTCTCCTGCCACAAGTTCGACCACAATCAGAGCACTCACTTCACTATTCAGCCAACACGGAGTTCCCGACACCATTGTCTCAGATAATGGATCGCAATTCACATCAGCTTATTTTGCCGAATTCTGCAAGAAGAATGCAATTGAGCATATCCGGACTCCGATCTACCATCCCCAATCGAACGGACAAGCGGAGAGGTTTGTCGACACATTCAAAAGAGCAATGCTCAAGTCTCGAGGGGAGGGGACTACCGTCGACATCTTGCAACGATTCCTGTTAGTCTACCGGACGACCCCACACGAATCCCTGATGAATAGTCAAACGCCAGCAGAGGCACTAATGGGTAGAAAACTTCGTACAGTCAATAACGCAATGGTCCCGAAGCCACCGCAACCTCATGTTCATCAGCATCTCAGTCGGAGGAGCTTCAAAGTGGGATCCAGCGTCTATGCTCGTGATTATCGACAACGAAGAAACCCATGGATCGAGGGCAAGGTTGTATGTCGGAGAGGTAGCGTTATGTTCGACATCCAAGTTTGAAACGACGTTTGGATACGCCATCTCAATCAATTGAGACCAAGAGAAGGACAGTCGGAGTTAGAACCTGCGGAACCAGTGAATCTTCCGTTGGATCTTCTATTTGATACCTTCCAGCTCCCATCTCCTCCGGTTGAAATACCACCTGACATATCGCTCCCGATCGCGCACTAGAACCCCGACGATGGACTAACCGAAGACGCAAGACTGTCGTACCACTTCAAGTGAACCCCAAGCTCTGTCGGTACTGAGTCACTTTTAAAAAGGGAGGTAATGGGAAAAGACGTTTATTTTCCCTAAAAACTCAATATCTTTGAAGATATTACGACTCTATATTGACACTATGTCAACATAGATTTGAATTATTTGGCGCGAAAAACATGATTATAATTTGATCATATTCGCCCTTTATTCTGATTGGTCCATCGAGTCCTTGACACGGTTTTAATGTGCTATTTTCCAAGGTCATTTCCTTTTACATTCTCAGCCTATATATATGGATGAGTAAACCATGTTTGTTATTATTGGAAGTGAGCTCCCATACGAACTTCTCTGAAGCTTTGGTCATCTCTCTCAATAGTCGTTTGGGCAATATTGTGGGAAGCATATCCGGTGCATTATTAGCTCCATATCAAGAACGTAACACCTGGAACGTCCAGTCCATGCTTCCAGGATATCATGACGATGTATAAAATATCAGGGATGTAAGAAAATCAGGTGTGATTAACAATGAGCTAAAAAGGCTGGATGTCGACGTGGCTGCCCTGCAAGAGACGCGATTACCAGACACTGGGATGCTAACAGAAAGAGATTGCACATTTTTGGAAAGGAAGGGGTTCTGACAAACTCAACTGCATGAAGTTGGGTTTGCCAAGCACAACAGCTTACTAAAAGCAGCAGCGGGAGTGAACGGATTTGAACCCTAAATCTGAGGCGCAGTACTGGTACCATAACGTTGGCTAATGTATATGCACCGACGCTCTCTGCGACGCGTGCTGAAAAATAAGCTGTTTATAATAGCTTCGCAGAAGTCCTCAAAAACGTGTCACTAAAAAACTGTGGTGGTATTGGGTGATTTAAATGCCAGAGTTGGTGCAGATTACGGGTCCTGGTAAAACTGTCTCGGAATGTTCGCAGTAGGTAGATCCGATGAAAATGGTTAACGCCTTTTCGAATTGTGCACACAGTTCGGTCTTTGTGTCAGTAACACTTTTTTTTCAAGCAAACCCACAGCATAAGGTCACTTGGTAGCATCCTCGGTCGAAGCATTGGCATCAGCTTGATTTATGATGGAATCAAGAGAGCCATTGATCAAAACAAGCTAAAAACGGCCTCCTTTAAGCCTGTATCTGGTAACTCGATTGTCGACAAAACTAAGCAGATTGAAAGATGGGTAGAGCACTTCTCCTCTCTCTACTCTACGGGCAGTATGGCTTTACCGCATGAACTTGAAAATGTTGATCGGTTGTAAACCATCGAACATCTAGATACTTATCCTACTCTTGATGAGCTCAATAGGGCAATCGACCGCTTAGCGAATGGGAAGGCCACCGGTAACGAAGGAATTCCACCTGAGCTCATCAAATGCTGTAGAACAGCATTATTAGAACCTCTTCGCCATTTGCTTCTTCAGTGCTGGCAGGACGAGTGTGTGGTTCCAAAGGTTGTCATAGCCGGGGGTAGCAGTGAGGATAAGATCCCACTGTCTATACAATGCTCCCTTATGGTATGCGTCTCAAATAGCCTCTGACAACCAAGTCCAGCTTCTGGCCCGCACGAGTGGCTCCCCGAGCCCGGTGAAACTGCTTCTACCAACAGGAGAAGGAACTAGGGGGATTGACTGGTGCCTGAAAACCAGTTTGCTTCGGGCAGATGTAGCTCGTTAGCCTGGGAGGGCATTTCATCTAAGGAAAGGAAAACCCTGATTTTAAACCTCCGCTGCCTTGTGGAATACCCGATCGCGGGAACGGCTTCGGGAGAAAACCCTGAAGAAAAATCGGAAACAGAGTCTGACAGACTCTTTCTGGCAACTCCCTGCTGGCTTGCAGGTTGCACTTGGTTGTGCAAAGGCTACAGAAGCTGACTCGAACAAACGCCGAGTGGTGCTGGGGACGCCGCTTTGTACCCAAATTCCCAAGAATCTTTATTGAAGCCGACTCATCCTCCAGGAGGAGATAGTCACACCAAAGTAAAAGTAAGGACGAGTGTGACCCACAAGAGAGGCGAGATACAAAGATCATCAGGCTATTTAAGAATAATAGTGGCAGAGGCGACTGCAACAATTACAGAGGAATCTCCCTTCTGAAAGTCGATGGCAAATTGTTTGCTAAAGTCTTACAGATCCGGCTACAAGTTTTAGCTGATAGAGTTTACTAAGAATCTCAATGTGGCTTCCGCAAGATAAGATCAACCGTTGACATGATCTTCTCCCTTAGACAACTTCAATAAAAATGTCGGGAACAGCGTATGCCATTATACGCTAAGGCATTCGACTACGTCAGCAGAGATGGTCTTTTCAAAATGCTTGATCTGATAGGCCGGCCTCGAAGGCTGCTCAAACTCATTATTTCTTTCCACTCTGGCATGAAGGGCTATTTTAACAGTTGCTGTTCAGAAGCATTTACAATTCGCTGAGGTGTCAAAGAAGGGTGTGTTCTTGCTTTCACGCTGTTCGGCATTTTTTTGCTCTGCTTCTGAAGCACACTTTTAGGACGATAACAGAAGACACTTATCTACGCGAAGCGATGGCAAGCTTTTCAACCTGGACTGGTTGAGAGCGCAAACCAAAGTACGAGATGTTGTTGTTTGCCGACGATGCAGCCATTATTGCACACTCCCAAGAACTGTTTTTCGTCGGCATGCAAAGATTTTGGGCTAATAATCAGCAATCAGACCAAAGTCCTTGGTCAAGGGACTGCATCGCCTCCAATCATCACTGTCGAAAACTGTCAGCTTGAACCAGTACATCATGTCACATATCTTAGTTCAACTATTGCGGATAACCTCTCGCTAGACACGGAGATTGGCAGAGCAGCTGTCATTTTGTCCGGATCGAACTCTCTTGTCTGGGACAACCGCAAGTTGACTGTGAAGACAAAGATGAAGGTATACAGCGCGAGCGCACTAAATGCTTTACTGCATGGCAGTGAAACTTGGACCACCCACGCAAGACACATTCGGAAGCTGACGACGAAGCATCTGTCGTATCTTGAACATATTGTGGATGCACAGTGACTAACGTTGAAGTGCTTTCTAAAGCTGGTATACTATGGCAGCGCCGCCTGCGATGGCTTGGTCACGTCTACAGAATGGAAAATGGTCGTATTCCAATACTCTATGGTGAGTTGAATTCAGGAAGTCGACCGTTGGAAAGACGGCAGTTGCGGTACAAAGACGTTTGCCGCCAGCGTGCAACTGACGCCGATCCACCGAGTACTGCCTATCGTTGCAAGCGGTGCGGGAGAGATTGCTCCGCCCGAATCGGACTTAATCATTCGAAAAGCTGTGGAGCATGAAAATTAATGCAATTGTGATGCACATCCATTGTCAACATTCGCCGAAGCAGGTCAACAACTAAAAACTGGAAATACGCCTTATGGGCCACCACAAGATTTACGCCAATCAGGATGTAGCGTCGCAAATTGAATCCGTTTCGGAAGTCGGTGGTCCGGCATCCGTAAAATGTGACCCAACCAGCGTGACCTATGCACGCTGATTTGCTTCTCTATGTCAACATTAGTACCGAAGAGCATCGTCGTGTATGCATCTGTAACAGCTAACTTCCGAAATGCTGCGGAGATCAGTTGTTAAATACTTAGAGACATCGAATGTGCTCTTTACGTAAGGCCCATGTTTCGCACCCCTACAGTAATACAGCTCGAAACGTCACTTTGTAGACTCTACCTTTAAGTAACAGACAGTCCATTCTGACGCCTGGTGACCCAAGTTGTGGAATGCTACGGTGACCTTAAAAATGCGTGCCGAGACCTCGTCATCTAACGATGCAGAATTATTGATACGACTACCGAAATACGTAAAACGACCCACAGTTTCTAGTGCCCGATTGTCAAGTAATAAAGTGCTGCTTGAAAAGTCGATGTCTGAAACATATCACTGCACCTTGAAAGTGCAAAACGCATTCCAAATGCGGTCACAATACTAGCCAGCATGTTCAGTATAGCCTGTGCATCTCTGTACAGATGAAAGAGCAAAACTTTATTAGCATCGTCCAAATCGAGAAGCTTGCCACGTGGCATTATGTGAACTCCGAAAGATGATCAGCATATTGAGATGAGCGATTTCATGAGTTTTCTGTGAGTTAATTGATGTTCGCTCAATCACGCGCCTTTAGTGCTGCAGACTCGACTGTGTAGAATTGAAGTTAGTTCGAGTCAGATTTCTACTTAAAATAGCCAAAAGACCAGGGCTGAAATCTCAGAAACACGCTGAAATTATAGTGGAATGCGTCTAGTTCGGTTGGACGTGTCTACAAGCCCCGCGGCTTGATCATTCCGTACGGATAGTCAGAAAGGGTAAACAGCCAATGCTTCCTTGACGAATCGCATTCCTTGATCTTCACCTATAAATTTTGCTTCATTTAAGGTGACCACAAGTATTTCGGGACAAAGCTGGAGTTGACGTGATTTAGTTACCGCCGCGCTAAACTGTGCCGATGAGCTGCGATCAAAAAGGTCGTTGCTTTCGCTGTTTCCTTAATTCACGGTTTAGGATTGGGAACTTGACAGTATCGCGGCCAACATTCGACTACGGAGCGATCTGATCCACACCACGCTCAGTTCTCATGAATCATACAAAGGTTCGAGGTCAAGAACAGTCGGAAACACTGAAATGTGGTCAAAAAGAGCGAAAAACAGTCAAAAGATACCCACCTCAGCTATCTGCTTCCTTCGTTCAGCAGCCAACGGTTCCGGAAGCGCTTGCAAGGCGTAGGTGCTGCTAGGCGTAGTTGAATCGGACCGCAGCTTGTTGGACAAACATTTCTTTTCCAATTCTAGCACAGTTTCTAGTTCATCCTCCAAACGCTTGGCCTTCGCCAACAGGTTAGCCCGCTTGGCAGATTTTACCTCTGGAAGTTCCTTGCTTGGGTGCTTTGCTAGTTCTTCCAACTCGGACATAACGTTTCTCAACTCAGCTTGAAGGCGAATTGCACGCTGTTTTTGGGTTTGGAGTATATTCTGTTTGGTTTCTTTTGACTGAGAAGATATAAACAGTGAATGTTTAGTAGAAATGAAGATAACGGAAAAGTGTGCGATGAAACAATTATTTATATAATCAGAAAAGGTGATCCTCATTAGCAAACTGTATTAGACAATACCAACGCAAAATAATGTCTAAACATATGGAGGATATGGACTTCGTACCGACGTATAAACGCACAACCAGTCAGAAACGGGCGCGATAAAATTTGCCAGGTACTCAAGGTAATCTGAACAACCTGCTATATCTGCCACGCTCGGGCAGAACTTGTAGTCAACAAGTAAAGCTGTCGTTCCAAATAAGAGCTTGTCGCGCGGGGGTCAAACCATTTGATGCTAGAGGTGTATAATGTCTTTTTCGCTCATTCACAATGGGTTGCCCGCCGGAGCGAACAAAATACTAACCAATAAACAACGAACATATCTTTCATTTGCATGCCAACTTTTCTCAATCGCGCTAGTAATAACACCGAGTTATTAAACCGTATTTACCCTTTAGCATATGCACTCTCGTTTTAGATAAGTGAAGCGCTACATATTCTATACAAACGTGACTTTCTTTTGGACTCAATTCGGATCTCATTGTAC
The DNA here is from genome assembly GCA_013407085.1 of Atriophallophorus winterbourni. Classification (NCBI taxonomy): domain Eukaryota; kingdom Metazoa; phylum Platyhelminthes; class Trematoda; order Plagiorchiida; family Microphallidae; genus Atriophallophorus; species Atriophallophorus winterbourni. The sequence continues at coordinate 20,543 of JACCGJ010017942.1, forward strand.
AGCGTTGCAAGGCCTTAATGGAAACCAACAAAAATTAAGCAAACAATAAGAATGCTGAAGAAATGATTAGAAGGTGGATTTGGCTTCGCATTGGTGTAGATTCCGCGTAGTATCATCATTCACTTCACGCTAATTTTTCTCTGCGAATCGTGACACTTTCGAGCTCGGATCGTACAGAAGTGAACCTTCAAGCGATAGATATGGCACAGAAGTGATGATCGTATACCTAAATGCAAAGACTGATTTGTCCAAATTCCCACAGGGATTATTCGCGGCGATAAGCAAGTCGTTGGAATGCATGCCAATGGAACAATAAAGGCCAACAAGGAAATCGAAAAGAGGGATCATTTTGTTCACCACGAATTGGTGCAACGTAATAGCCATGAGTTAACACAAATGGATGTGATGTGAAAGCACAAGCCTGATCCAGGCAAATTGCCGCACAGTCAGAGACCGCACGTGGGCTGAGATACTGCCAGGTTGCCCAGCCCTAGACAGATATGAGAAAAGAACACAAATGGAGGAATAGAACAAAATGAACATATTGGAAAAGAGAAAGAATTAAATCGGAAAATGGTTACATTGAAGAGATTTGATAGTCTATGACGCAACATAGATAGTGCAAAGACAGAAAGTTTTCTTGAAATAAAACGTAAAGCAACGTGACAGAAAACATTAGCAAACAATCAATTGGTCACAACAACGATGATGATATGTTTTAGTGTCGGAGAGTCAGCATGCGGTGAACATTAACAAGATTTTATTTGTGGGGCTAGGACAACGGGAAATACTCAGTTTCAGTTACCCAAAACGTATGGTATGATGGTATGAAATTACAAGCCTAATCCAGGCAAAGTGCTGTACAGTCAGAGGCTGCACGTGGGTGATATTACTGTCAGGTTGCTCAAGCCTATACATATATGAGAAATCGAGAATAAAGATGGTAGTGAGACTCCAGCGTGTTTCAGCATGCATGCACTGCTTTAGCCGCACAACACAGAAGTACTGCACGATTGCACATCCATGCCGTGAAGAAATAGAGATGGTAGTGAGACTCCAGCGTGTTTCAGCATGCATGCACTGCTTTAGCCGCACAACACAGAAGTACTGCACGATTGCACATCCATGCAGTGAAGAAATAGAGATGGTAGTGAGACTCCAGCGTGTTTCAGCATGCAGTTCACTATCGATGGCTAATCAATTTACTTTGTGCGACTATCTCCTCCTGGAGGATGAGTCGGCTTCAATGAAGAGTCTTGGGAATTCGGGTACAAAACGGCGTCCCCAGCACCAATCGGCGTTTGTTCGAGTCAGCTTGTCTAGCCTTTGCACAACAAAGTGCAACCTGCAAAGCAGCAGGGAGTTGCCAGAAAGAGGTGGTGTGCACCAACTAACCGTCTTCAAGACTCTGCTCCAGATTTTTCCTCAGGGTTTTCTCCCGAAGCCTTTCCCGCGATTGGGTATCCCGCAAGGCAGCGGAGGTTTAAAATCAGGGTTTTCCTTCCCCTAGATGAAATGCCTTCCCAGGCTAACGAGCTCCATCTACCCGAAGCAAACTGGTTTTCAGGTTTGTTGAAGTCCTGGCAGTCATGTAAATCGCTTTACACTTGTCCAGTCATGTTGAAGTCTAAATGCGTGTATGTTGCGCCGCGAAGACTCATTGTCCGCAGATTGGACGACAGCAACAGTGGTGCAATCGTGGCACTACGAAAACGAAATGTGCTGTCGCTGTATGGAATTCAACGAAATTTTTTAAAGTCACTTGATGGCTAAGAATTATTGTGGCACAAAATTTATGAAATAATTGGAGAGACATTTTCACTGGCTTTCTGTGCCCCTGCACGGTGAATCAAGAGCGCTCGAGTAGTATATATCATCTGCTAGGAGGCACGTTTTGTGGCTATACTAGAAAGTTCGTAAAAGGTACAGTATCAGACCATTTTCGTATTGAGTCAGATTACAGTTTCGTCAGTCACTCAGATTCGCAAGCTGGCTGAGATGGCAAAAGTTTCGATAATACTTTTGCTGGTCTCGGTGTTTAACAAGAAGCCAGACGGAATACATGAATGTTGAAGCTGAAGTTCATAACTAAATTGTGCGTTGACTACACGTCGGATTACTATAGACTGTGCTTGTGCTATGGCCAGCTGAAAATGCGACAGGCTGGACGTGGGTTGAGAAACTGTCAGGTTATACACGTTAGGACAGATATAAAAGAAATCGAAAGAGTGCAGCGTAGTTCATTTGCAGCTCATTACATGTGGCAATCACACCTGCTATATGATAAAGTAAAGATGCATGGCTACAGGGAAACAATAGCAATTATGTGATACAGGTTCAACTTCAAGGATGATAACGAAATCCTTTGTTCATGCGGATATTTACGTCAAATCATTTACAAAACATCAAAAACATTTTAGCAGCAATTAGATCCAGTTTTGAACGTTAAAAATGATGGTAGTATCGCAGAAAAACCAGTTCGCGACACAGCATATTCTTCGTGAAGATGTGAGTTTACGTATTTCACGGTAGGTGACTTGTCGCCTTATAATAATAATAATCCATGAAATAGCAAACTGTCGTGTTCATTTGCATGTATTTCATATACACACACCCCACGACCGGTTTCGTACTGTTTGCACTCATCAGGTAGGGGCAGTACGATCAGGATACGCACGCGTTGTTAATCCTATATAAACATCAGACAGGGGCTTTAATGTGATCCCACAAGCAGCTTATTACCGGTGGCAAATCAATTTAGCATGAGGTTACCGGTCCAGTACAGAAGTACTTCAAGGTCGCACTACACTTGTTTACAAGCTCCCGACATTGACCATACGTCGTGGGAGGAATTAACTCTGGACCGCTAGCCTTGGAGTAAGAGTTCAGGGTCAGCTTCAAACTGGAGAAGAGCGGGTGCTACTGTTGGCTGGTGAGAGAAGCTCACGCAAACATCAGATTAATGGTATGTATGTATGTAAGCACAAGCCTGGTCCAGGCAAAGTGCCGCACAGTCAGAGACTGCACGTGGGCGATAATACTGTCAGGTTGCCCAGGCCTAGACAGATATGGGGAGAATAGAAATGGTAGTGAAACTCCAGCATGGTGCTGAACGGCAGGGCACTACGTGCGTTTTGGAAATCATGAAAGAATCTATTACCTCCAAATGGGATTGCAAAGCGTAGATACATGACCCAGATCAAGATGCACACGAAAGCCCTGAATCACACAGTACCACATTCTAAACGGTTGCACCAAAAATAAACCAAAGCAAAGGTAGAAAATATAGGTGAGAAGGAAAAATTCCGTTCTCGCTCTGAGAGTAAGCTTTTACAGTGCAGCGGAGAAAAAAGGTAAAACAACGAGGGCACGAAAACACACATTTAGTAGATAGCACACCATCGCGCTGAGACTGGACCTTAACGTGGTGTGATGGTTTGTGTACCTCTAGGACCCATTGAGCTATGCTGGGTGGTGCTCTCCGAGCAACTTCAGAGTCACTCATACCAGGAAGGTGAATGGATAGAGGTCAGACGAACACGGTCTCAAACCAAAAGGTTGTCATAGCAGGGGGTGGCAGTGGGGATAAGCTCCCACTGTCTATAAAATGCTCCCATATGGCGCACGTCTCAAATAGCCTCTGACAACCAAGTTCAGCTTCTGGCCTGCACGAGTGGCTCCCCGGGCCCGGTAGAACTGCTTCTACCGACAAGAGAAGGGGTGAGGGCGAGTGATTGGCGCCTGAAAACCAGTTTGCTTCGGGCAGATGTAGCTCGTTACCTTGGGGGGCATTTCATCTAAGGGAAGGAAAACCCTGATTTTAAACCTACGCTGCCTTGCGGTATACCCAATCGCGGGAAAGGCTTCGGGAGAAAACCCTGGAACACTCTGATAAACGCTTAGTTTTTGCACACTACTTCTTTCTGGCAACTCCCTGCTGCCTTACAGGTCGCACTTGGTTGTTCAAAGGTTAGAGAAGCTGACTCGAACAAACGCCGAGTGGCGCTGGGGACGCTGCTTTGTACCAAAATTTCAAAGAATTTTCATTGAAGCCGATTCATCTTCCCGGAGGAGATAGTCGCACAAAAGTAAAAGTAAGTCTCAACCCAACCCGCTACCTTGTGGGTCAGGCTCTTTAGCTAAAGGCTTTGGTCGAGAACCTTAATTGTTCACCCGTCTAGGCATGGGCGACCTGACAGTATACAAGCCCGCATACAACCATGACTATTACTACGAAACCCAACTCAATAGTGCATCGGCCGTCGCGCACGATAAACAGGGTCGCCTTACCTGCTGCATAAAGCAGGGCGGGTAAGTGAAAACAAGCTACTGATGGCCCTACTCTTCAAACTGTTTCCGACCCTTCCCCTCCCCCTTCCACTCTTAACACCTCTCCGTCTTTCAAACCCAGCTTTAGAAAAGATCGCGTTAAACATTCTGGAACATTTACGGTTCGAGAATTCACAGATCACTTTCTGAAACCCTGCTTACATCGGAGCCATGAATGTCAGAACTCTCAGACAAATAGGCCAGCAAGCTGCATTGGCTCTTACCTTAGACAGTCTAATCGATTGGATTTCTTGCAATAGCAGTTAGATTAGCCACTAAGATTAGACCAAACCTAAAATCTTCTAATCACAGATGCTTGTTTATTGTAGCAACATACGCCCTGACTAACACCAATTCCGACGACGAGAAGAACGCCTTCTACGACAATCTTTATGCTCTTTTGCGACGGGCAAAAAGCTCCGACATTGTTGTCTTAGCGGGAGATATGAATGCCAGACTGGGTCGCTTAGATACATCTGAATCACAATTAGGTGGCATGTTTGGTCTTGAAGGCCAACGCACAGATAATGGTGAACGGTTTATACAATTCTGTGCATAATGTCGATTATTCATTAGCAGCACTCCCTTTCGCCATAAAAAATGTCAATGTGCCATATAGCGCTCGCCGGATGGAAGCCAACCTTCGGCTCAAATCGACCATATCGCCATCAGTGCTCGCTGGAGAGGTTGTATTGAGGACTGCCGCTCCTTTTGGAATACCTGCATAGATTCAGATCATGCTCTTGTGCGATGCAGGTTCTCGTTAAAGTTCTCCGGTATGAAGCCTTCGAATGGGAAACGCATTGCGGTCGAAAAAATCTCTCAGCCTGCAGTTCAAGACATTTATAGGACCACATTGAGTAACACACTCCCAGTTGATCAGTGTGCAACTGCCGATGAAAGGTGGAACAAAATAGCAGGGATTATGCGAGCCGCCGCAATAACAGCCTGTGAGACTACACAATCAACCCAAAAGTCCCACTGGATTTCACAGCGTTCTATAGAAATTCTTCACCAGAGACGCCAAATACCTCATGGTCGTGGACACATTACAGAGCGTAGACGCGTGAGGAATGAACTTAAATGGAGCTTAAGAATAGACTGAGAAAAGTGGTGGCTAAATAAGATCGAACAAATGGAAATAGCAAATAATGCGGGTAACGTGCGAAAACTCTTCCAACTTATTTGATCGACGGGGCCTACGAAAAAAGGAGTGAGTGGGACTATCGCTGAAATAGACGGTACTCTTATCACTAATAAGAATCGCCGCCTCTCACGTTGGGCCGAACATTTTGAAGAAAAATTCAGCTGGTCGCCTGCAGCAGAATCATTCCTACATCTGAAGCAGTGTGGTCCTTGGTCTGTTACTGTAGATCCTCTAATGATTCAGAAATTAAAGCATGTATCGAATCCATGAAACGATTCAAAGCTGCTGGCCCCGATGACATACCGCCTGTTTTGTTCAAAGAAGGCAGCCAAGTCCTAATCAGCACATTAGGCGATCTCCTCCGTGAAGTGTGGTTGTCAGAATCCGTCCCTCAGGGTCGGGGTGAATCGGTTATCTTACCTATATTTAAAAAAGGTGTGCGAAGCTCATGTTCTAATCACCGTGCGATAAGTCTCACTCCCATCATTACGAGATAATTAGCGTCTGTATGTGTTCGAAGATTTACCTCGCATAGGGAATCACAGATCCGAGCAGCAAGCTGGCTTCCGGCCTGGCAGAGGCTGTGTCGACCACATTTTTACGCTTCGATAGATCTTAGAACTGCGGCACATTTATCGACAACCGACAATAACCATCTTTTAAGACTTCAAAGGAGCATTTGATTCAGTCGATCGAAATGTCCTATTTAACACCTTGCAAAGGCGTTCCGCAAAGTATGTCAACACAGTACGTGCATTTATTCTCATTCATCCGGATGCGTTAAGGTTTACAACGAACTCTCACCCAAATTCCCCACCACAAGTGCTGCCCGACAAGGATGTCCGATTTCTCCGTTTTTGTTCAATTTGTAATTGATGCCATCATGGAATTATGCAACGAAGGATCTTCAGCTTTCGGAGTTCACATAATGCCAGGCGGCAAGCTTCCCGACTTGGACTATGTTGATGATATAGTTCTGCTCTTCGACTCGTACACAGATGCACAGGCGATACTGAACAAGCTAACTAGTATTGTGCCCGCATTCGGAATGCGTTTTGCACACTCTAAGTGCAGTGTTCTGCTGCAGGACATCGACGAATTAAACAGCACTTTATTACTTGACAATCAGGCGCTTGAAATTGCAGATCGTTTTACGGATCTCGGTAGTTGTATCAATAATTCTGCATCGTTAGATGACGAGGTCTCGGCACGCATTTCTTAAGTCACCGTTGCACTACGTAACCTAGGTCACCTCTGGCGTCAGAAAGGACTGTCTCTGTACAGTCTATAAAGCGACAGTTCGGGCTGTTACTGCATGGGTGCGAAACCTGGACCTTATGTAGAGAACACAATCAGCGTCTCCAAGTATTTGACAACCGATGTCTCCACAACATTCTAGGAGTTAGCTATTACAATCGCATACGCACGGATGCTCTCCGAAATAAGTTGTTCGACAGTAATGTTGATATAGAGAAGCAGATCAACCTGCATAGGTTACGCTGGTTGGATCACGTTTTACGGATGCCGGACCACCGACTTCCGAAATGGATTCATTTGCGACGCCACATCCAGATTGGCGTAAATCTCGGGGTAGCCAAAATGACACGTGGCATAGGCAGTTAAAACCCTTACCACTCACCTTTCCAAAGTCGGCGCAGCGCGTCTTCCAGGCTCGTGTCCACGCGATCAGATATCGCAATGCCTAGTTACGCTTCAGGATATGTCCCGGAACCGTGTGACGAGAAAAGCTGATGACGCATGACAGTGAAAGCCGCAAGGAAGCTGCCATGCTGATGTAGATCTACTCGTTCACGAAACTTGTTCGAGGTGTAAGCACATTTTCCCAGTTTTTTGCGCTTACTCTTCCATATAATCAGTAACTATTTAAGTCCCACCCTTCCCCATCTTTTAGGATTTTACTTTTTCATGGTTGTGGCAGTTAAGCATTTGATAAGTGCTACAGGTGTAATGTTGTCTATGATGATGATGATGATGATGATGATGAGACAGCACAACGAAGTTCCAAAGCTTATAAAGCACAACTTCAAAATGGTCCAGATGAATAATTGTGAATTGAAGGAAATCACTGAGTTTTGCAAACGTTTTGAATAGACGATCACCGTCGATGACTTATAGTCATCTCTAACAGAATAGTCGCAGAAAAACGATTAGCTAGCTAATGTGACACACAAACTTGCTTATTGGGTTAAATAATGCCTCGTAAAACGTTTAAAGCGAAGAAATAAATGCGAACAGCATAAGTTGTTGGTTCCAAAGGTTGTCATAGCCGGGGGTGGCAGGGGGATAAGCTACCACTGTTTATAAAATGCTCTCATGTGGCGCGCGTCTCAAATAGCCTCTGACAACCAAGTCCAGCATCTGGCCTGCACGAGTGGCTACCCGAGCCCGGTAGAACTCCTTCAACCAACAGGAGAAGGGGCTAGGGAGCCTGAAAACCAGTTTGCTTCGGGCAGACGGAGCTTGTTAGCCTAGGAGGGCATTTCATCTAGGGGAAGGAAAACCCTGGTTTTAAACCTCCGCTACCTTGCGGGATACGCGATCGCGGAAACGGCTTCGGGAGAAAATTCTGAGGAAAAATCCACACACCAAATTATAGTGGGCAGGAAGATGCATCTGATTAGCATGGTTTAGCGATACCTATAAATCATCACATTAGTACGCGAAAAAGGCGTGAGTTTTACATGACTATTTTCCATATGTATAACCTGACGTTATACTCCGGTGCAAAATACAAAAGGCGACATCTACCGCCACCTTTAATCTGCTTTTAACAGAGTTCAAGGCAATGAACTTCGTATTTGTGGCTGATGCTTCAAAGGCACGAAAGAGGCATTGGTTGGTACACCAAACTTAATTCAGGGCAAACATAGTCTGGCAACTCCCTGCTGCCTTGCAGGTCGCACTTGGTTGTGCAAAGGCTAGAGAAGCTGACTCGAACAAACGCCGAGTGGTGCTGGGGACGCCGCTTTGTACCCAAATTCCCAAGACTCCTCAAAAAAGCCGACTCATCCTCCAGGAGGAGATAGTCGCACAAAAGTAAAGTAAGTTGTTGGTAACGACTATAAAGAAGAGAAAAAATACGCTATTCACCGTTTTCTGTATGAAAAGATGAATGAGGCGATTATTATTTTTACTTGTGGATGTGCAGTATTATGGTTATGCAAAGAACACCATGCCATCTTGGTTTCATTATTAACGAGCTGAAGTCAGCCCGCTGAAATTTCAAATATTTTCAAGCAAAGCTGCGTACCTCAACCAATCAGAAATTTTACCTACGCTTGAGCCATCTAGGAGTGAGAATAGGCGTCATTGCTTGATCTCCTGCACTAGTATCACAATGCAAGGTTAGTGAATAAACAGGAACCAAATGGATCATTCAGCTTGAAATAACATTGCTGCAATTAAAGTATGATATCAGCCAATGCCAACAGATAAGGAGCACTTAACACCAATGGAAAACCGTCTTCTTAAGTTCAACGACAGAAGTTTTAAAAGGCACGTCAGAAAATAAAAAAATTGGGAAATCGAACAAGAAAACTGATGAGCTCAAATAAGAGCGAAACACGAGTCCAGTGCTTCCAAAGTGGACCGTCGTGATAAACTTTTTGAATATTTCGAAGGACTTGGTACTGATGAGTAGTCGCCAAAACATAAGAAAACTGAAAACCTGGCAGCGCTTACCGAAAGAATTGGTGTACCTGTACACGGTACTAATGGCAGAACTGACCGATTCCGGAATGGTTGATGCATCGGATTCCGGTGGAGCAATCGCTTGATTCACACCACCGCGAAGGACGACAGAGTGGGAACGTTCGGCGAGTTCACGCAAGAGTCTCAGAACAAAAGTTTGATTGTTAACCGAATCAGCACTGTTGACAAGCTTGAAAGAATGCATTAGCTAAAAATCGAAAACGAAACTGTTCAGGTAGGAAGTGCAAAAATATATTTATTGTCGAAATTTAGGATTTAATCGTAATGTGACCTTCCGGAAAAACGTGTCTGATTAACTGATCGGATATGCAACGCAACAATCCGTATAGAATCTTTGGTAGCGACGTGGGTATCGAAAAGCAAGTTAACACATAGACTTCGCTGGTTAGGTCACATATTCTTCTTCTTCTTCAATGTCGCTCTACTGGTTCACAAAACTTGCTTGAATGTATGTTTGATTCGACGCGTAGGCGACTCATCTCAGTGTGTCTGTGTGCCTTAAGTCTCTTGGTTCACTAGCTATTAGGCGTCACTCTTCCCCACTTTGGTAGAATTTTTACCATGCTACGGCTGTTAAGCACTTGGTACGCGCTACCGGTTTAACGCGGCCTGTGATGATGATGATCCACAATTGGTGAAAACCGTCAAATGTGCTGATGCTGATTTGACCACCCTTAAACAGATTTCGTAGGTTTGGAGAAGAGCCACCAGCTTTCAATCGATTTATTGATTTAATAAACAACTCGATTCTCGAATCGGTAACAAGATGTATAATATCTGGCCAAGGCTCATGATGTCACACGAGGCAATGGAAACCGTGGAAAGACAGAGCTTAGGTGTTCTTCGAGGCAGAAAAGCGGTGATTTTCTAATTATTGACGATACTACAGTTTAACTCAGCGATAATGCCACTTCCATCCTTGTTTTTGAACATCATGACCAATTTTTGCTAGAGATCGCGTACACTGCCAGTCATGCTTGCACATTCCATCCGCTCGACCTGATTTAAACACCATTAATTCAACTTACTTACTTTACTTTAATTTTGTGCGGCTGGCTCCACGGGTGGATTAGCCGGTTTCATTGATGTCTCGGATCGCACTAGCCCACGCACGTCGATCGGAGGCGAGATCGTTGCAGATCGTGATCCAGTCTCGTTCCCACCTGCGAACTCCGTAGACGGTACGCAGACCCATTGAGACATCATCATGAAGTTTCTTGGGGGTAGTGTACAAGTGATGTCCCCAGCACCACTCGGTGTTTGTTCGAGTACACCTCTCTAGCCTTCGCACAGCCAATTGCAACCTACAAGGCAGCACGGAGTTGGCAGATAAACGCGCTGTGCGCCAGTTATCTACCTACGGGACTTCTCTCCGGATTTTTCCTCGGGGTTTTCTACCGAAGCCTTTCCCGCAATCGGGTGACCCACAAGGCAGTGGGGGTTTGGGGCGCCAGTCACCCACCTTCGCCCCTTCTCCTGTCAGTAAGAGCAGTTCCGCCGGGCTTGTGAAAGCCACTCGTGCAGGCCAGGAGTTGGACTTGGTTGTCAGAGGCTATTTGAGACGCACGTCACGTGGGAGTATTTTATAGATAGTAGGTGGCTCATTCCTACTATCACCCCCGGCTGTGACAACCTTTGGAACATTAATTCAACGCTAGTGAAAAGCTTATTTTTATTTAACACGGGTGTACAATGATGTCGTTTTTTGTACCGTGCAGGTAACCCCGTGACAAATTAATTTGCCTCTGGTACCGATCTGCACGCGTCAAAACGTTGGAGTCTCACTTTCCTTTTGATTTATTTCTGTCTAGATTGGGACAAACTGACAGTATCCCAAGCCATCCGCACTTTGATTAAATCTCGGCTTACTATTTCATATATAATGTTTCCTAAAGTTCCTAAAGTGTAAGTTATACAGCGTCAAAGCAGATTTTCATTTGAAAATTGCGAAATCTAATGAAATCTTTGAGTTGACTGTCCAATCATGAGGACTTGTACTAGCTAATTTCAAAGCAAAACACCATCGTAAGCGACAATTACCAGAGCCTTTGAAGGTTTTGGATAAGAGCAACAGCGAACGAAAACAACAGATGATAGACGTAGGTTGAAGGTTGATTAAAATTATTACTTTTTCAAATTCTCTGTATTTACAAACAGAAAACAAAAATTGGCATTTTATATGTATAGCGCCGTTTGATACTGTCCTGGATAATGATGAATGTTTAACTAGGAATATCTCTGTAATTTTGGAAGTCATGGATTATTGTCTGAACCCCAAGTGACAAAGATTTTCAAGCAAAACTATGAGTAAGCAAGAAATGTTATGCGTCTTTTGAGTCAGAAATAATTGAACTGTTCACGGTGACATATGTTTTCGATCGAAAACTTATCTTCGTAACATTGATTCGGTATATGAACTAAGTTCACCTGTCTTATGGGATAATATATAACTTGCATGTCCAGTGACCCGTTTCTTTAGCCTGCGGCCCGAGCTGGGGTAAGATTAGCAGTTAGCCAGAAGGCAGAAACTTCACTTTTCCCCCACAGATTTCCACAATCTTAGGCGCATTCAGTCACTTGCCATTCATCATCCTAACAAGCATGAACACCGCTCAGCCACATCGTGATAAGCCACTGGCAGCCAGATAGTGTTGAAAACTGCATGTCTCAATGATGTTCTAATGTAAATTTAGATCACGCTATAGTATACCCAACAATTAACCTTCCGTTTGTAAGCAATCTCAAACTAGGTCATTCACACCAGACACAAAATCTCCATCTTTCTTGCTAGTTAGAAGCAGATTCTGAAAATCTTTATTGCATGCACTTTCAGAAAATCGGACGATCGAGCTAGGTTTTTATTGAATACACTTCAAGTAATCAATTACGAATGTCTAAAATGTGTAAATTCTCTTCTCGACCATCGCGCCGATGGATCTCTGCCGAGTTCCTTATGCGGTTTGACTGGCGCCGTGACATATCGAAAGTTTTAAAGTATGAAGATGTTCATAAGTTTCTAGAAATCTTAATTGAAGAGAGCCTGAGTCATGACCAGAAGTATTCTTGGATAGAACGCAACAAAGAGATGGATCGGTCATGGGCAAAATGTGAAGGCTCTTCCTATTAATGAGCCCTGATCCATAATGTCCGAGTGCAACTATCTCGAAATTGATGTTTCGAGCACAACTAACCTTCATAAGCGTTTAGAAACATTGAATAATACATCAGCAGTTTAATCAGCACCCTATAACAAGCATAATCGCATGTTCCACGATTGCTTAGAGTGAATAGCATTGCTATCCCCGCCTAGTGTCGAAGCGGCACACATCGTTGGCCCTACTTCGGAGTAGGCAACAGGGTAGTATCATGCCTACGTTCAACGATGCCGATGACAACGCTTTGTACCCCCCTTCTCGCTTTGTACATCTCATTGTTTATGTTGAACGGCACTATATCTGTATCAGATTGTGCAAATATAATATATATAACGACGCCTCTGGAATAGAAACGATTTAAGCTTGAGCTTGAAGAAAAGGATCTACTCTAAGTCGTTGTGTGCAATACTGCTTTACGGGAAAAAATTTGGGATAATTTGAGCAAATGTTTAGAGGCTGGAGGTTTTCGACCGTTTCTATTTGCGCAGGATTGATCACACAACACGTTTTGAACTCTGAGGTCATGCACCGTTTCTTGGAAAGCAACGGCAAAAGCTTTCAAACAGATTCGTGAAAAGCAGGATTTCGTTCAGCAGAGGATGTGCCGATCATATATTCACTCTTTGGCAAGCCCTAAACCCTTACCACATTTACAGGAAGCCACTGTGGCTAACTTTCTTGATTTTAAGGTACCAGCAACTCGGTTGACAGGAGCGTATTATTTATCGTCTTATTGCACAAAATTGTGTCCGCAAAAGAACGTGGACATATTTCGTACACGTTATTCCTATAGTTCTGGGCGCGACATCGTGTACAATAGACTGAGTCTGTTTGTTGTCAAGTGAAGTGGTGAGGAAAGCATGTTATGAAAAGAGCGAGGAAGCTGTCATGCTGGTGTCGCTCTACGCGTTCACAACACTTGCTTGAATGGATGTTCGATTCGAGGTCTGTGTGCCTAATCTTTTGTAGGTTCCGTAGCTTTTTAGGTCCCACCCTTCCCATATCTGTTCGAATTGTTTATTATGTCATGGTTGTACGGCAGTTAAGCAGTTGGTCCGTTCTGTCAATGACGGTGATGATGTGAGTCAACTTTATCGCAGCTGGTGGTTTGAGGCAAGGACATCCAATTTCTCCATTTTAGCAAAATTTTGTAAGTGACGCTATAATGGCATATTGATAACTGGCATTAAGATAAGCTGTTATAAGCAAATTTTTATTTAGATCATGCTGAAGGATGTTCAGGCTACTCTGGGCCGATTATGTAGTATCATAGCATCTTTTTGAGTGCGCATTACACCTTCTGAGAGTAACATTTCGTTACAGGGTATAGATCCGGCAGAAACTGCGCTAAGCCAAACCAATGATGTACTCGTGACTGTGAACTTTTTACCTATCCGGGAAGTTGCAATACTACAGCAAAGTTAACGTTTAGTAATTTGGTTATAGGTGTCGTCAAAGAGACTTGTCTCTAAATCTCAGAGGCAGAGTTCATAAGCCAACCGTTGGTGCGGTTTTTGCTGTACGAATATGAAAAATATGGACATTTCGGAAAGCGGAAATAAGACTTCAGTAGCTCCCTAGATGGGGTCCGATATCCAAATTAGCAAGGGCTTTTACTCTAAGTGACATGGCTGAAAATCATGTTCAGTGGAGGTTTTGTGGTAGGCATTTCCTTGTAGCGTTTGATCAATCGTGTCCGTTAGCAAGTGGAGTAGCAAGGAAAGTTCGTTACGGTGTGTGAAATTTTAATAACACTTTCCGCTCACGGTCGCGGCGATCCCACGAAGCATGATCTGCTTGCAGTGGCTAAGATTGAACGTAAGCCATCTATGACAATAATCGCATCGGCTATTGTTGAACGCAGCTCATCATAATGATCAGAGACAGCATTACATCATGGCAAAATAAAACCACGGAAGATTAATAAGGGCGGGAATTAATCAGTTACGGAATCACTAGAAGAGTGAGCACAAACAAACTTGGAGGTGATGAATACACACAGGATGGAACACACATTAAATCAATTTTTGTGAAAGAGTAAAGCGGCATCAGCGCGACATGTTCCTTGCTGCTTTAACTGCCAAGCATCATAACAAGCTTTCCTTGTCACTCCACTTACTTTTGCTTTTGTGCGACTATCTCTTCTTGGAGGATGAGTCGGCTTCAATGAAGATTATTGGGAATTTGGAAACAAAGCGGCGTCCCCAGCATTACTCGGCGTTTGTTCGAGTCAGGTTCTCTAGCCTTTGCACAACCAAGTGCGACCTGCAAGGCAACATGGAGTTGCCAGAAAGAAGTGGTGTGCACCAACTAACCGTATGCCAGACTCTGTTTCAGATTTTTCCTCAGGGTTTACTCCCGAACATACAAGATTAGGCAAACAACCCAAAAGGTTGATTACAGCAAGGTCACTGAACATGGTTTGGAGACATATATTGAAGCGTAACTAGCAACTGCGATATCTGATCTCGGGGACCTCAGCCTGATTGAAGAGTGGCAGATTACTAGTTACAATTTTCAGTTGCCTTTGTCACGTGACGGTTTGGCTACCACGCGTTCTGCACCAGCCGGGATGTGGCGTCGCATAAAAAAATCAGTTTCGAAAGTCAGTGGTGCCGCATTCATAAAACGTAATCCAGAAAGTGAATCCGTGAAGGTTGATCTGTTTCTCTATATCAACATTACTACCGAAAAGCGTCTTACGGAGAGCGTCGGCACGTTTGTGACGGCAACAGCTAACGTAGCTATTTGAGCAGCTACCGTGATTCGCCGCTGTACTACTTGATTACCTTTCTCAACTCTTACAAACTCAGATGCAAATTAAATTTCCAGAGTAAATTTTCCACACACCAAATTATAGTGGGCAGGAAGATGCATCTGATTAGCATGGTTTAGCGATACCTATTTATCATCACATTAGTCCGCGAAAAAGGCGTGAGTTTTACATGACTATTTTCCATATTTATAACCTGACGTTATACTCCGGTGCAAAATACAAAAGGCGACATCTACCGCCACCTTTAATCTGCTTTTAACAGAGTTCAAGGCAATGAACTTCGTATTTGTGGCTGATGCTTCAAAGGCACGAAAGAGGCATTGGTTTGTACACCAAACTTAATTCAGGGCAAACATAGTCTGGCAACTCCCTGCTGCCTTGCAGGTCGCACTTGGTTGTGCAAAGGCTAGAGAAGCTGACTCGAACAAAATCCGAGTGGTGCTGGGGACGCCGCTTTGTACCCAAATTCCCAAGAATCTTCTTTGAAGCCGACTCATCCTTCAGGAGGAGATAGTCGCACAAAGTAAAGTAAGTAAAGTAAGAACTGGACTGTGAGAAGGGTAATATTTTCATATAGGCAGTGATCCACAACCACCCATATATTTGTGACACTGAACGCCAGCACTTCAAGAAACAATCGGATACGTGACGCGAGACAACGACATATGAGATAACAATATTCTGATAATCCGCTATCCAGTTTCTAAGAGGCAACCAAATGCGGTATGTAAGCAATTTATGTGTAAAATAGATAATTCCAATTGCTGAATCGGTAATGGGACAGGATCGACGTCAAACACTGGTAGAAACGGAACTATTATTCGATTTGACTGGTCGACGGAATAATTTACAATTTTCGTTAACAAAAGATTTGGAATTAAAGATAACTAACTTTGTGAATCTGGTAAGACAAAGATGTGTTGTTAGTAGGCTCCAATTTCATTGCAACTAGCAACTTGTGCAGCCCATTGATCAAAGAAACGGACCAAACGGTTTTCTTTGAAAATTCACCATTCAAATCATCAAGAACGAATTCAAAAAGTAAGTTTTGGAGAGAAACATCCTTGTTATTGACATACATTAATCTTGAAGATTCAATGGATGAAACAATTTTGCTTACTTTTCGACCGGATCAAAAGATAGATAGAGAAAATCTTTGGATTCAATTCGAAAACAGCCGCCCTGTTTAGCTTCCTAGTGATAAACAGCAGTAATAAACGGCAAATCAAACCAGTGCAGAAGCGACTCCAAAGTTTTCGCGATTATCCAAGGAAAAGAATACCTATAATTCGAATGAAGACGGCCACACATTAAACTCTAATAATGGGGAGGGATGGGCCAATTATTACAATTATCTTTTAAACATTTGTATAGTGCTGCAAAGCGTTGCCACCGCCATTATTCATGCCAAACAATTTCACATCAATTCCATTTAAAAAACATGATTTTGTCCACAAAACAGTCATGTGAACAACAGTTGAAAACACAACAGAGTCAAATTCTAGTTTGATCAAAGTTCTAATTAAATCGAAAAAACTTGAATAACGTACTACATTTAATCCACAAAATGTGATGAGTTCGAATCTAGTTTTAGTAGAGTTAGAAAATGAGCAGTCATTGTTTTTAAGAAATATAAGGATAACAACTATGACGAAGTTCCCTGTCCTGACGAAGCTTCTGTGTCAGAAGTGAAACGTTACACAAAAACTACTCTAACCGATTGCACTCAAATTTCTTTGCATGCAGTACTTAATTTATTCACGGAAATTTTTGATGGATTTGACCAACATATAATTGAGCTAGAAGTGTGTATACGTTTCTAAAAAATAGTATGCATCAATATCAAGGTTATCACACTTAAGAAATAAGTTTACCGATCGTTGATTTCTCACTTAAATTTGCACTTAACACTGTTAATTTAAATGGTAGAAGCGGTTGACAGGACCAGGAGATGCATTTGCGGAACAAGCTAGCTTGGTAGGCTACGATATAAATAAATGACCTCCCTGGTCTGATGACATGGCCAATCTGTTGTTTGCGGATGATGTGAATTTATGGCGTCAAATTACTTTACCCTCATGATCACGATATTGTGCTGTCCGACCTGGACAAATGCCCGTCAACTTGAACTTATTCCCTGAAAATCAAGTGATCCCAAGAGTTTAGCACGAAAACGACCTTTGAAAAATTATTCCGACTGATCAATGTTGCAAACCAGTGCCAGAAGCCGACCAGACAAGATGAGATCAAACTTGGCCTCTTCAAACGATGCATGACCCCAGTATTATACAACAGCTTGTTTACACATACTGTTCGTGTATAGAACTTGTCAGAGAAAGACATTAGTCTCCTGGAACGGCCACAAAGAGCAATAGAATTAGTTCTCAGATTTTTCCATTGTTCATAGTTCCTCCGCTTTCGTATGCTGAACCTGTTTCCTGTTCAATACAGACTTCTGAGAAAATGTATATCTTTTCAGCTGTGCACCACCGTGTTCATCATTGCAATTCCTTACTAACAATTAGTCACAAAGTTTACCATCGTGGCCGGTTTCAAACCAGCCGTTCAACGAATATGAAAATTCAAGGATCCGACAACAGAGATACGTTTATCGCGGATTTAGAAAAAGTAATCCAATGGAGACACGGGACTTGCCAGTAAACTTGGAGAAGAGAGCTGCGCTCTGACGTCCGATTCAGCGATGACACAACTAGAAGTCGTCAAAGTAACCATCAGAATAGCTGCGGCTCAGAAAGAGTAAGATCTCGGCATTGCAATTACAGTATATTTTAAGTGGTCTACTCGGTGTGCCGAGCAACAAACAAGGCTCGAAGGGAATTGTTCAGACTGCGTTCAGCGTTGTCATGCCGAAAACTTCATACTTTCATCCCCGACTTAGAACACTGTACCTAATCCTAGGCACCGTACTTGAAAAATATATTGTCTGCAAAGGGTCCAGCGCCTTGCAACTAGGATGGTTGATGTTCAGACAGGTAAATCCTGAGTCAAGACTCAAGGACCTAGACCAGTTCTCACTGAAGCGGCGGAGACTGCGAGGCGACCTAATAGAAGCCTTTAAGCTGAATCACTAATACTTGCCCCTAAAACAGCTACAAGTGGTTCTTAAGGTTAGACCAGGCTGCTAGTACGTGAACACTTTTCAGCAACGGTATGGTCAACAACTGGAACAAGCTCTCAGATGGAATGATAAATCTCCATAACGTGTTAAACTTTCTATCACTATACTCAAATATGTGCAGGATGTGCAATCGTGCACTTCTATGGTGTGCAGCTAACCGTTTAATAGATTTGCCACCGGTAATGAGCAGCATGCGAATACATGCT
Organism: Atriophallophorus winterbourni; assembly: GCA_013407085.1. NCBI lineage: Eukaryota > Metazoa > Platyhelminthes > Trematoda > Plagiorchiida > Microphallidae > Atriophallophorus > Atriophallophorus winterbourni. Next base: position 39,027 of record JACCGJ010017942.1, read on the forward strand.
GGGGTCCCACTGCAATTGCTTGTTTCCCTTCCCACATCTGTCTAGGCCTGGGCAACCTGACAGTATCTTAACCCATGTGAAGTCTTTGACTGTGCGACGCCACCTGGATCGGGCGGTGCATTGTACAAGCATTTTTTGCCATGTTTTATAAATCGATGACCACTCGCCACGTTGGTGAAGAGAAACACTACTATAATTTCCAGATATCCGGAAACAGGAACTTGTGAACCATGCAACCTATATACTCGAAATCGGAGTGCAGAGCACTCAACTGCATTCCATCAAAGTAAATATGGGCGCGTGATTGACTTTCAGCCAATTTAAGCCCTATGCAACTAGAACGTGACTGCAGAGGTTTTTTTGTTTTTCTATTGCCTCCATTAAGTTATTCCGATATCAGCCCATTCACAAACTATGCATTTGCGCCACTTTGCATGGCTCCAGGCGGTGATATAGAGGTAAAAATTATCGAATCACGTAATAGCGCAGTCTTGGTGGGACAGTTTATGGCTATGCAACGATATTGCTGGCCAAAATAAGAATAACGCCTTCAAATCATGAAAATTATTCGAACAAAAAATATACACGGAATTGGAAGGTAGAAAACTATTTTCGATGAAACCTACATCGTCAAGTTTGGCGGAAAAATTTTCGATTGACACCGAAAATATGCCCTGTTTCAAAATTCCGAATTTAGTGCATAAAACCGCTGGTCTTTGATCATTCTGGAATTAGAGTTTTGATAAGCGAACAAACCGTTATATTTAGAGTGTGTCTTCTCCCAAAAGTTTGATCGAATATTAAAATGAGGCAGACACCAGTCAACCACATCAAAATGTTTTTAAAAAAGCCGGTCACTGATTAAGGACAATTTTTAGTTCCGTTCAGTTCACTTCAAGTGTAAGTTCAAATTGAAGTTGCACAGAGCTGATTGTGGCTGAAAGCCGATCACTTCCGAACATTTAGTTTGACGGTATGCGGTTGAGCACCCGGCACTTGGATATTGTGTATACTGGTCGCATGGTTCACACATTCTTGTTTCTGGATATCAGGAAAATAAGATAGGGATTCTCTACACCAGCACGGTGAGAGGTCATCGATTCAGGAAACAATGCAATGATATGCGCGAACAATACAAATACATATTTCCGTGTTTTTTTGTTTTTAGGAACAGGACTTTAAATGGTTGATATGCCAATAGAGGGTCCAGAATTTTTGTAAGTAAAAGCTTCAAAATTCGCCAACCACTGCCAAAGTTCAAGTTCATGTTCAAGTTTTAGTTGCACAGGGCTGAAGGTGGCTAAAAGCCAATCACGCACCCAGATTTCTTTCGACGGTACGCGGTTTAGCACCCGTCACTTCGTTATTGAGTACACAGTTCGTCCGTTTCACACGTTCTTGTTTCCGGATATCTTGAAGTTAAGGTAGGGTTTCTCTTAAGCAGCACAGTGAGAGGTCATCTATTTATAAAACAATGCAATAATATGCGTGAACAATGTATGATTTACGAAATCACTAGCCTAGTCGAGGCAAAGTGAAGCACAGACATAGACTGCATGTGGGCGAAGTTGCTACCAGGTTACCCAGGCCTAGACAGATATGAGAAAAAAATTACCGATATGTTTTTTTATAAGTTTTTCAATATACAATGTGCAGAAATATGGTAGATCATTTAGCGTTTAATTACTTTTTTAAAGCTCAACACATTTGGGAGGTTTACTATACAATCTGTGAGCTTGTTCCAGAAGTAGACCACACGGTTGCTGAAAAAGTGCTCACGTGCCAGCAACCTGGGCCTACTCTGAAGAAGTTTCATGGAATTACCCCTTGTAGTTGCTTTAAGGGCAAGTTTAAGGAGTTCAGTAATATTAACACCCGTAAGACCCTTTAGAAACTTGAAGGCTTCTATTATGTGCCTCGCAGCCGCCGTTTATTTAGTGAGAACAGATCTAGGTCCTCGAGTCTTGCCTCATAGGTTTTACCTGTCTGACCCTCAACCATTCTAGTCGCAAAGCGCTTGACCCTTTCGAGACATGCGATATCTTTTTTAAGTACGGTACCCAGGATTGAACGCAGTATTCCAAGTGAGGCAGCATGAATACTTTGTATAATGTAATAAAGACTGAAGGTTTTCGGCATGATAAAGCTGAGCGGAGCCTGAACAATTCTCTGCGAGCCTTGTTTGCAGCTTTGGCGTATTAGGCACCCCACTTAAAATCACCTGTTATAGTAATACCAAAATACTTCACTTTATGGGCAGCAGCTATTCTGATTGTTCCTTCGCCGACTTCCAGTTGGGTTGTCGCAGTCGTTAGGACGCAGCTTTTCCCCGAAGTTTAGTGGCAAGTCTGTAACAACATTGTTTTACTGTACATAACAATTGACCTTGATAATACACTTTCCGTTGATTCGTGTTCCGTGATTGCTGCCATGTACCTTCGTGCACCCTTTTGGCTACCGCGATAAACCTTTCATCTCATGTGCCTTTTCTCCAACATTCTTGGGGACATTATTGTAGTGGTCAGTTCACTACAAGTCCCATGTTTCTGTCCACTCGGTTTCTTTTTCTAAATCATAGATAAGCGTTTCTCTACTGTCGGTTCCTAGGACCTCAACATCATCAGCAAACAGGAATCAATGTGAACTCAAGCAGACTGCCTGGTATGTTTACAAAAATAAGAAAAAGTAGTCGACCAAGTACCGAGCCTTGAGGCAATCCACTGAGTATAAGTGATTCCTCCGAGCACACTCCTGCAATTCTAACATGGTAAGTACGATTAGTTGAGAAGCTGTCTAACCATTGATATAGTTCACCAGTGACGCCACACATCCTTAGTTTGTGCAGAAAGTACCTATGGTCCACCGAGTCAAACGCCTTTTGAAAATCAAGAAAGCATACTTTGGCTACTCTCCCTTCATCGAGGCGTACTGTCACTTCACCACGAGAGCTCAGAAGATTGGTTAGGCAGGACCTTCCTTTCTAGAATCCGTGTGTAGCGACCAAATCGTCACTGGGGAATAGTTTCTGTCACGGAAACTAGTTGCCTGCTACGAGCCACGAGAATCTTCTACCGGGAGTGACGAGCGTTTACGAATCGATCCCAAATCAGAACAATACGTCAATTTACGCTGTACTATATTGACAAAGACGATTAAAAAGCAAAATATAACAAACCTCAACGGTAATCGAATACAGGTTGCAATGCAAACCCAACGCGTCCAATAAACGGAAGTCAAACAGCTCAGTTGAGAGCACAAAAAATTACCGTTTTCCAATAACGGTAAACACGGGTAACGGACAAATCAAAATGTGCGGAAGCCGAAGTACAGTTAAACAAAGGAAAAATGTTCGGGAAAGAAAACGCTCACAGATTTAACATTTAGTTTAAATGTTATTTTCAATTTGAAGAACAAACAAAACATATCACTGGAAAATTATGACACAAAAAACTTGATAAGGAACACGGGTGTAGGGTGGGAACAAATGTCTCTATTTCGTTTGATCTTGCTGGACTGAAAGAGGAATTCTCAAGACATCGACGCGGATTGATACACCGCCCACCAAAATTCCTCAAAATCTGAAAAGCAAGTAGAGACACAAACAATGAACTGCGGGGCTCTCCTCTACCTGGCTACCCGACCCGTGTACCTGCGCGACCCATGACAGCGACTCGACGATCAAATGTTCGGTGGTATCTCTGGAGTGTGCAGACCCGCCTCCCACCTAAAACATTTGCCTTCAGTGTAATCAACGTTCGTCTTCGCATGCAACCGGCAGACTGAATGCTTGTTGGTACTTTTGGGGTCAGCAGATCCGAAAACCCGCCTCCCACCTTAAGCACCAGCCCCCGGGCCCGACACCCAGGTACAGTAGAATAAAGCAAGTGACTTTATTTAGTGGCGAGTCACACACGCCACGTCGCATCACCATCACTGGACACCTGTGGCTTTTTATAGGGAAAATGTTTGCTAGACAAAGACCCACCACGTCCTCCGGTTCTGCCAGCGCCCTACAATAAGCTCATGAATGATATCCTACCCGAACGAGCCTTATGTATTGCATCCTCCAACAGCGACATTTTGCGCCATCTAAACAAGTCTAAATTACAAAATATTGTATCCGAGTTCCCAAACATAAATGGTTCATCAGGTATACAACCGAAAGGTTTACGCCAATCATACGTATTGTCATGCTGACCATACGTCGCCCCAATTAAAGCTGATTCAGTGTCATGTGAACCAGGCCTACTTTTCATTTGGGCAGATTTGGTGTCAGGTGGGCCAGGCTTAGTCTCTATCTGATCCGAATTAGTGTCGGAAAATTCAGTCACAAAATCCGACTGAGCTAATTCAGTCTCAGGTAACTCAGCTTCCTGATCACCATCGACAACACAAATGTCAACATCCTTCAACATAACACCAGTAGAAACAATTTCTTGATAATTAACGAGACTAACAGGCCTTGCTATTGTATGCGGTTGTCCGAAAAGGTCCTTCAGGATTGATCTCGCCCGCTTATACGCACGTTCAGGTGGCAGCATGACACACTCTTCAATAGATTCTTTTGCTATACCTCGGCAATAATTTAGCAAACATAGGAACCTCTGTCCGTCATCAAGAGTTCTAGACTCCACATAGGTCTTGAACTGACGACAAAATTTTCCGTAGGTGCTAGGTGAACCATCAAAAGATATCAATTATATCTTCGGGATGTCAGATCTCGGTACACTGCCGGGCTTTTTATTACGGACAGAATCTTCTACCTCCGAACGAGGGTAGTCTGCTACTTTTTCCTTTTGATGCTCACAATGCGCAAGATAACTTGCCGAAGCAGCAATCTTAGCCATTTTAACCTCGTATACCGCCTGAAGCACTTCCAGTTTGTGCTGCATTTCGATTGTTTCCTGTGACAGTTTTAGGAGTTCAAAGCGCATTTTAGCCTTACGAACACGAATATTTGAATCTACCGTTAAACCCCTTAAGCTACCACGAGAGCCCTCAACAGAACAATGAATGCGCTCACCTGCGGTGTCTTCCGTTCCATTATCGACCAACTGTTGGGGAGATTTGATCTTTTTGACAAAACTGCGGGTAACAGGCATTTCGACGTCAGCGAATTCGACGTTGAGTACTGTAGCGTCCACAAATTTGACGTTGAGTACTGTATTTTCTCCAATTGAGACAAATACGGTCCAAATCGAATTCTAACGTTGAGTACTGTATTTTCTCCAATTGAGACAAATACGGTCCAAACTGAAATCCAACGTTGAGTACTGTATTGCGTCCACAAATTTGACGTTGAGTACTGTATTTTCTCCAATTGAGACAAATACGGTCCAAATCGAATTCTAACGTTGAGTACTGTAGCGACCAAATCGTCACTGGGGAATAGTTTCTGTCACGGAAACTAGTTGCCTGCTACGAGCCACGAGAATCTTCTACCGGGAGTGACGAGCGTTCACGAATCGATCCCAAATCAGAACAATACGTCAATTTACGCTGTACTATATTGACAAAGACGATTAAAAAGCAAAATATAACAAACCTCAACGGTAATCGAATACAGGTTTCAATGCAAACCCAACGCGTCCAATAAACGGAAGTCAAACAGCTCAGTTGAGAGCACAAAAAATTACCGTTTTCCAATAACGGTAAACACGGGTAACGGACAAATCAAAATGTGCGGAAGCCGAAGTACAGTTAAACAAAGGAAAAATGTTCGGGAAAGAAAACGCTCACAGATTTAACATTTAGTTTAAATGTTATTTTCAATTTGAAGAACAAACAAAATATATCACTGGAAAATTATGACACAAAAAACTTGATAAGGAACACGGGTGTAGGGTGGGAACAAATGTCTCTATTTCGTTTGATCTTGCTGGACCGAAAGATGAATTCTCAAGACATCGACGCGGATTTATACACCGTGCTGGACATCGGATAGTAAGTAATTGGCTAACAAATGTTTACATATCTGGTGCCGAATGATTTTTTCTAGTACTTGCAAACAATACTAGTCAGGCTTACAGGCCTATAGTTGCGTACATCCGAAATGGGACCCTTTTTGTATATTTCTACTACCGCCGCTCGTTTTCAATCATCCGGCAGTATACCCCGGAGTAAGGTAGCTTCAAAAAGATTTCTGATTGCCATGATAACTATATTCGCGAGCGGTTGAAGAATAGCCGAATGTATACCGCCAGGGCCAGCCGACATAGTTTTATCTAGGTGCGACAGAACTGTGGTGACCATTTCCTGATTAACCTCCAGAGTGCTAAAGAGAGGTGCTCTGCAGTCGTGAGTTTCTAAACGGTTACCTGAATCGCACCGATATAAAGTGCGGAGGAATGAATGCATCGCATCGGCTTTTCCTGTGCAGCCAAAGCTGTGTTGCCATCATCCAGCACTAACGTACCTATTTCTTCTCTTAAAGATCGTTTGGACTGAACATAGCAATAAAAAGCATTAAAGTTAAACTTTGCTTTTACGTCAAGTCTGGATTCGAAGTTCCTTTCAGCTTTACTTTGCAGCGCAACAGCGAAATTTCTGGCCTGATTGTACTGCAATCCAAATCTGTGAGTTCCATGGAATTAGTAATTCTTCCAGCTATGGCCAGGCCATCTAATAGCCTTGCGAATAGACGCGCTCGACAAAGGGGGTTTTCCTGGCGTTTTCACTGGTTGTTGAGGAGCCAAACGTTCCTATATTTGTAAAAGGTGCCCTTTTATATTATTCCATCTGATTTCTACACTAGGTCCAATTCGTCTGGTTTCTAAATTAGATTCATTGCTTGAATTTGTAGTTGGACGATGTCCATTCGACCAAATTTGCGGAAAATCTTAACTAGGTGACTAGGATGCACTAAAGTCTAGTTAAGAAGTATTACGGCATGGTCGCTCTTGCCTTGTGGCGAAAGGTATTTGGTCCCATAAATATCTCCTTCATGAGACAATAGAACCAAATCTAAAGTTGATTCATTGTTTTTCGTTATCCTCGTCGTATGCGAAATAAGATGATCCGCCAGGGGTTATTCAGATTGTCCTTCACTACCCAGGTTTTTTAACTGAGACTGTGGATAACGAAAATAGTTTCTCTTCACCAAGCCGGTGAAAGGTTTGCGTACATTTGAAACGTGACAAAATATAATTGGAGTTTTTTTCCTTATAGTGCAGTTTTTTTTCTGTTTTTTGACGTAGTGAAAAGCGCATGAAAGTATGAATGACAAACATATTTATGCTAAATCTATCGACAGGCGACTTGAATATTCATGGATAGATTCAAGGATTCGAGGATTCAAGTATTTATGGTCAAACAAGTTAATACTTTACAACACCACAGGATTATGGTATGAATAAAACATGAAATATACAGTAGTATAAAAGCAATAGAAAATATCAAAAGTATAGCTCACGAATGATGTTCGTTTGCAGGTGCAAGTCCAATTTTGCTTTAAAAATCGCCAGGCAAGGAGAGTCCACCACAAGATGGGATAGGGAATTCCAAAGAAATATAGCACGTACGGCGAAAAAATGGCGCTGACATTCAACACGGGAACTTGAAACGTAATATGATTACCTATGTCCTCACGTCCCTTTCCCGCCCCACAAATCAAGTAGGTGTTTTAGTGGATGTCCTTTAGTAGCCACAATTCTATAGGTCAAAGTAATGTCGCGTCGTATCCTCCTGGGTAAAGTCCATAGACCCAAACGTCGCAATCTTTCGTTTTCACGAACATTGCAAAAACCCATCAGTAACTTTGTTGCTTTATTATAGATTTTATCGAAAAGAGCAATATCTTTTTGCAGCCAACGAGCCCGGACCTCTATCACACCCTCCATCGTAGGGCGAAGGTAGACATTCATCATCCTTGGTAACGTTAGCAGAGAGAATGTTCCAGATATTCTTCAAAAGATACCTAACAATCCGTTGGCCCGTCGATATATATTCTGGCAGTGCACTGCGCTCTTCAAGGTACCGCTAATCTACAAACCACGATCTTTTTCCAACAAGCTCCATGCTAGTTTTTCAGTTCCCAATCGATATGTCTAAGGAACATTCTTGCCAAGATAGAGCATCTTACATTTCTGTATGTTGAATGACATGTCATTTATGGCCGCACAATTCGACACGCTGTCCAAATCCATTCGAAGTCTCTCACAATCCTCTGCAGAACTAATTGTCGTCCAAATTTCCATATTATCCGCAAACACGACTATTTTGGACGATATGAGGGGGGTAAATCGTTTATGTACAACAAAAAGAGGAGCGGACCTAGCACAGATCCATGTGGGACTCCACTGGTGGTTTTGAACGGTTCGGATAGCACTCGGTTAACTTTAACTCCGGTGTCGCGATCTGACAGATTATTGCACAACCATGTGAGGAGTGGATCACATATTTCTAAACGCATCTGTTTTTGAAGAAACAAATGATGATTGACTCTATCAAAGGCTTTCGAAATGTCTAGACAACAGACGTGAATGCAAGTACTTCTATCCAACTCCTTCGTCCAATCGTCTAACTCTATGAGAAGATTTTTGAGACAAGATCGGTGAGATCGAAATTCATGCTGCGCTGGCGAAAACAAATTATGCTATTCAAAGTGTGCAACCATTCTTTTCGAGACTATACTGTCCATTAGCTTAGCAAGAACAGGTAAAAGTGTGACGGGACGATAATTTGCAGCGTCAGATAGACAGCCGCCTTGGAAGATAGGTGTAAACACGTCGGACTTCCAATCATTCGGTACGACATTCTTAAGCAACGAATAGTCAAACACTCTGAAAAGCGGTTCACAAAGCTGATGTTGACAGAACCTGAGCACATCCAATGTGATGCCATCCGCTCCTAGGGATTTTCTTGCATTTAGTTTGAGTAAATGACTTGCGACAATCACTGGATTTATCAAAATATCGCACAGTGTTTCGATTCCTGTTTCGATTGAATACTCAGAACGTACAACTTAAACCTTTGGCGCGAACGCTTTTGTGTAGTAAATTGCCAGAGCATTTGCGGTTTCCAACGCTGTTTCAGTGAGTTTCTCAACATTCTTTCGCTTTCGCGTTCATGATTTTGTATAGTAACTTAGGGTTGCGTTCCATTTTTGACAGGCAAATTCTCATGCCACCAGGCATTTTGACACATTTTAGATGCGCCTACAGATGTGCAACCGATTAGGTACTCAGGTAAGTTATTCCAGAAACTTACCGCCTATAAACTGAATAAGTGTTGCCTAATGGTGATTTTTCGTGAGCTTTATTGTATGCCCTCTAGGTGGATGGTCGATCACAAGAGATAACAGGTTTTGACAAACCTCGTCGCCAAAGCGTTTCAAGATTTTGAAGGTTTCTATTACGTCATTCCGTAGACACCGACGCCGACGTGAGAAAAGAACTAAAGAAATTAGATGTTTCTCGTATGGTTTCTTAGACGTAACTTCGATTCTTTTGGTGGCCAGACCTTTACTAATATGACTTTATGGAAGAAAGGATTCCAGGCTAAAACACAAACTTTCAGCGTTTCGTGAGCCAGGACTAGGCTCAGTAATCGTGAACGTCGATGACATTATTTTAGCAAGTGGTTCCTACGATGAAAACATTCAACACCTGAAGCTATTTTACAAACGCCTGCGTCTATACGGAGTTTTAATACGCACATCAATCTGTGTTTCTGAAAAAATGCCATAGATTTTATAAGTCACCACCCCAACTTCAAAGAAATCAAACCACTTTAGGACAAAGTTGAAGCCATCGAAACCTATCTATTACCTGACTCACTCACGAAATTATGAGGTTTGTTTGGCATCCTAAATTTCATTTGATAAAATCAAATACGAAATCTGCAAAATGGCTCTGTGAACTCACCTAAATCATACTATCCCACTCGTTTTATTCACATACGATTCATCTGTCACCGCTGGCGGTGTCTTACAACAAAGCAAGCAGAATCAACAAAGTCCTTTCGCATTCCTCTCCAAGAAGCTTCAAATCACTGAGTAGAAAACTAAGCACATTTGTTCAAGTACTACTGGTAGTATATATTGGCACAAAACCTTCAGCCATCTCTTAGAAGGACGTAATTTGAAATACTCACTAATCATCAGCGTTCTTCCGAATAAGATAAGTACTATCAACGTTAAATTCGACAATCAGATTATATCTCGCTATTCGCATCTAAAAGAACTATCATCGGGACTTCAACAATGAGGCGACTGACGCATTGTCTAGATCTACCATTGATGAAGTCAGTATCAATTCTATGGTTGATCTCTCTGAACTGACTAAAATCCAGTGACGAGAAGAAAATTCCCTCAAACATCTGTCGATTACTAATTTAAAGACCAAATGCCTGTCTCAAGACGGGTCACGCGATACTTTAGTTTGTGACATGACGACAGGCATTCCGCGAACTGTTCTACCACCAGCTTATATAAAAGTAATATTCAATTCTATACACAAAATGTCACACTCTGGTATCCGTATCACGCAAAGAATTCTTACAAAGGATTTGTTGTTGCAAGGTATGAACAAGGAGGTAAAAAATGGCAAAAACTGTCCCTATTTCCAACGTGCTAAGATCCTGCGCCATACACAAGCAGTTGCGGTGATACAAGCACTCGCTTTAGTCATGATCATATCGAAATCGTCGGACCTCTATCACAATCAACAAAAAAGATACATGCTAAAACGAGTAGACTGCTACACGTGTTGTCAGAAAGCAGTTCCACTTCAGTTAACCTCGGAGACTTGCGGAAAACTTCATTGAACGCTGAATTGCGCATTTTGCTACACCGGCAGCGTTGACCACAGATAAAGGAACACAATTCGAGTCGGAGCTGTTTCGAGACCTTTTCTCTCTGCTATGCACAAAGGGAGTCAGAACAACCAAAGCAAATGTAATGGTTGAATGGATGCATAGACATCTCAAGGCATCCAGAATGGATCAACGAAACTCTAAGCATTGAACCAAGCACACACCGATTATACTCTTACGCGTGTTTACTTCATTTATGCCGGACTTAGGTTGCTCATCTGTAGAGCTTCCAATGGTAGAAACAACAAGCTCCCTGCAGGATTCGTAGACAGCACGCATGATATAAAACACATAAATCCTGTGGTTTTTGTACGTATACTGCGTTCAGCAATGCAGTTTGCACAGTTTTAAATGAACTCGCCTCAGTGGAACTAACTAGTTGTTTGTTGTTGTTGTTGGCCTCCGTCGGTCGATGTCGACCATGGATGTACATCACATCGCATGAATTTCATGTTTTGCAACTTTTTGAATGACTAAACAGTCCGATTTGGAAGGAACAATCTATCCCGCAGCGCTTGCAACGGTAGTCAGAACTCTGTTGTATTGCATCAGTTGCACGACGGCGGCGTGATCTGCGTTCAGCAGTCAGGAGCTGTATTTGCTCCTCCCCGGCTTTCAGTCGACGCTTTACACAATACCTCCAAAGTGAGCGGTCAAGAGCAAGTTCTTCCCAGCTTGCGGGGTCATTGTCATATTTCATATCTCTTTTGCAAACATCTTTGTACCGCAAGTGCGGTCTGCCCAATGGTCGACTTCCTAATTGCAACTCACCGTAGAGTAGATCTTTCGGAATACGACCATTTTCCATTCTATAGAACCAGTTGTTTACAAGTGCTATTGAGAGTAAATTGCGTCGTAAACATATGCAACATCTTTACGACAGCCTGTTTGAAGTAATTAAGTAAGGACGGAATATTTACGTCGTCAATATCTGATGCAAAAATGGAAACAGTAACAATGGACAACGTCTAATTAGCATTTGTGGAAGTCAAAGCAGGTGAAGAGACAAAAGAACAAAATAATATACATTTGAAACCTAAGATACAAGATCCTGATAACGAAAAACAGGAAAATGAGCGTACTACTATATCTGGTCGCTGTGTTCATTTTCTGATAGTTTATTCTGCATCTAACATGCGAAACAGATACTTCGTCACCTCTTTTCTTTCTCCTGTCAGTTATATACCGAAATCTTTCTACGAAAGGACCACCATCTTCTTTCAGAAATGTTTGATACACTGTAATCTGTAAATGGAGTGAACAACTGTATTTTCAAATCGCCACTATCATGAACTGCACTCTGCATAGCGAGTTTGGACGATCGTGCCTAGTACGTGTGGTTTCTATATTTTGGAGCCACCATTCACCTTTTATAATCATGTTAAAGGCATTCAGTTACTTCAGGTTTGTTGAAGAAGTCTTTTTAGCTGACAAGCGTTTCTACACAAATTTATTTTACAAATATTTCATTGTTTTACCTTTTGATCTATTCTATTCAAGCCTGTGAAATTTGACACGTGACTATCGATTATCCAACGTCTTCAGATCAAAGCCACAGAACATCTTGTTTGCGTCTTTTCGTCGCTTTGATTATATCTGCATACGTTATCACTCCTGAATTATAAGATTTGGTTGAACAACATTTTTCAACTGTCACTGAAATAACACCACTGGGAGTCCAATCTAAATAGCAGCCTTTTCTCAATCTACCGCCCGTCCACTATAATAATGCTAGAATAAAGAACATTACCTGAATTCTTAACCGATTTTACCCCTGATGTCCAAAGCTAGATGCAATTACTTGCAAAATCTGCAATAGGTTTAGCTCCTCAACATAATTAACTCGAGAATAACGCACCCAACATGCCGAGGATCACAATTATTCTATGCATAAAACTAAACATATACATTGAACTTTGATAATGTTATTAAATTGTAACCGAACAAAAACAGAGCAGTAGCGGGAATTCAATTTATTACTAATCTGATTTTTTATAAATTTGAATGTAGCATGAAAACACATCTGGCTCGACCACGAGTCACTTTGTGATTCTGTGTTTGCAAATCGTGGTTCGTTGTACGAATCATATGCAACAGTGGCATTCAATTATAACTTGTTTTTCATCTGACTCAACATTATTCAAATTACTTTTTGAAGAATATACACTATTTCATCTGTTTGCTTACACTAAAATGAACTAAATATCTCTGATCCCAAAATAAATTTCTATAATTGATCACTCACAATTCCAGCTTTTTATATCAAAGAACTGAGATTTGTCAGTATGCGATAAGTAAGACTGCCAGTAAGACTACCAGGCTAAAGTCAACGTACTGCACGCCAATCAGTAATACGGTTGAAGTCTGTCAGCAACAGCCGGAATAATATTTATCAGTGAAAATTTTGCTGATCGAACGAATACTGATTCAATATGTGAAATTTGTGGGGAAGACTTTAACTTCAAAACCGGAAGCCATCGTCAAAATTTTAGAGTGTGTTAAGAATGAAATATGCAATCGCTTGTGAATAATATCCGTACTCGACGAGGGAGTGAGAAAAAAGCATAACTGAAACAATTATTGCGATGTACCAAACAAACAATTTTGCTGAAGGATAACTACGAAGCAATCGGTGATATTTTATCAAAATTTGTTGCCGTTTCCCATTGTTCTTTTGTTATTATTTAACACTAACGTTAACCTTCAATATACACAAAACCTATATTGAATAAATCGTGCTTAATTCTATATGGATAATTGAAGTTGCTTATTTTGACTCGCGGGAAAGATGAACAAATAAATTCTAAATAACTTCCTAACAGCGATAGAATTATGTGGATATATTTAAAAGGAAATTTTATGCTGAATGGTTTATTTTTTCTCTTTTTATTGTGCAATCGTAATTGCAGCGAGATTGAAATTGTTTTTCGCATTTTCCTTGCACTGAAACTAAAAAAAATCTTTTAGATTCTGGGAATCAAACAGATTTCGCAAAATTTCCAAAATGTTCGGCTCATTGCGATTCATTTGGAGTAGATTATACAGAATTGAATTGACAATAATCTACTTTCGCTAATTTTTATCAATATATCATGTTTACCGAGAAGTTTACGAACCTTCACCCATTATACAATATTTATTGCTCACCACATTTTTGTTAGAAAAGTTGTGAGGGAAATGGCCCTGATTTTGGAAAAAAGTTGTTATTGTTAGATTATTGCAGTGTGGAATTATTTTATTTTATTTATTCAACGATGTCTTCATTTGAGATTTATAATCAGACGTGAAAATTAATGAATGATTGGTTGCCCATTTGGTCACTCCTCCATTAATGTAAAATAAGAATCGATTTGCGTGAGATAAATTTGAAAGTTTAATCTTAATTGGTTGATTATCTATTATACACGGCTTTTACGACACCAATTTAGTTCGGATTCTAATTTCTAGAAAAGGGAATCTGTAATTTGACGCTGATCAAGATTTATGATTTGTGGTAAAGAGTTAAATTTCGAGGTGGACCATGATTCTCCTTTTTTGTATTTTTTTAGCAGCAAAACAAACTCCTAACAATTAAAGTCAATCGAAGACCCTGACATCCTAAAAATATATAATAATTGACGTTTTGCATACTGGCATTTGTTAGCCGTGCTTTTTGCACGATCTCCAGGCCTGAAGTTAACTTTGTACATTGTTATTAATAGACAATTTTCTGACGACTGTAAAGTCTAGCATGTCGTCATGAAATCCAGCAAGCATTGATCGGGTGTCGCATGTTCCCAATTCTGATGTGAATCTCTTTGTGCTGTTAATCTGTTTCGCTAGTGCAAAAGAATGCAATCCGGTTTTCGTTTGTTTCATAATCATCATGCATTCAATGATAATTTTAAATCGTGGCCAGACAGAGTGTAAAATGTCATTTGCAATCTGAGCAATTGCAAGCAAGGATTTTGGCAGGTGAACGAAAAACACACAGTAACCATAAGTAGGAAGTCGAGCCGCGGATGTTTGCCGCCGCTATTGCTGTGGGAATGATTTTTACTCGCGAATTTGCTCCACGGCCTAGTGGATTAGTGTGAGCAAGACAAAATGCACCTATGCATTCCATCCATAGTTTTATTGACTGACGCAATCAGCATAATCAACTCATAATTATACTAAGATAATATATTCAGAAACATAATGTTATTGAAGTCTTTAAATTGATACAACTTTTATTGGTTAAATTCCGATCATTTAATAACCGTAAGTTAGAATTGTTCAACAAAAATACTTTTTCACAAAAGTTAACACAGATTTATTTGTTAATCAAGCATTTCGAGTTTTATGAAATACTTAATTTCGCTGCTGACATTTGCGAACGGGCATTTAATCAAGAAGTGCATTAAATTGAACGTAAAATTTCGAATAGTTTCCTATCGGTGGAATTCTATTTTACCTGACCACATGCGCCTAAAAATATTTTTTATGCTTATCACGTACACGATTTTCGCTATATTTCAAACCACTGACAATTCATCGCAATTAAAGAAATATTTATTAAATCCATTTTTGTCTCATTTGTGTGATTAGCAATGCTCTCGTCCCCAGCGAGTGCTTAGTCTCGCATTCCGGTGGGTAAAAGCCAGCGACGTACGCTATTCGGCTTCCCGCAGGCGCTTAGTTTTTACTGTGTTTTGTTAATATAACTGCATTATGAAAACAAATATCCTGTAAGGCTTTTAATATGAATAGAAAGCATTTAAGCTGGAACATGTCGCAATACACTGATCATTCGTTAACGAGACGGTGATGCGTCCACCGTGTGGAAAAAATTATATTCGTGATAAAGTGTAATGAATAGCAACATACTTTCAAGTGTGGCCTAATCGCTGGCATCCGATGCTGCATAGAGCGAAAAGTTTACAAATAAATAAATAAACAAACACTCATGAGGCAGAGTTCATAAATGAATAGACCAATTGTGACACATGTTAAATGTCATAAAAAAAGACAACCTCATACTATAGTAATGATTTTCTTACTCGGCACGTGCAAACACAGTAAAAAGCAAAAGATAATATATTTACTGACAAAACAATCCTATCGACATATATGTTAGTTGCTTGATTGCATTAAACAGCTAAAAATCGTTAATTAGTTGCAAAGGCTTCAAAGCAGCCATATATTTGGAAAAAACAGTGCAATTTTCAATGTTCATGAATATAATGATTTTGACATTCACATTAGTGTGATAAAAACGGCAAATAATATCAGCTTACGTGTACGAGAAAGCTGACCGGGGCCTCGAAGTGGCGTTTGCTCTTTGAAAATCAAACAACGAAATCTTATGAAGCATTTTGTAAGTCGCTGATGGATTAACCTTACAAACACAAGAGAATATAATGAATCTCAACGGAGATTTCAAGAGTATAGATACCAGGTACTAGATTTGTATTATAATATATATAATATATATATATATATATATATATATATATCAGTCATCTCTCATCAAGTTTCCATTTTGTTCTACCTAATTTATTGGAGTTCACCAAATTGACAGATAACGATTTTCAAACAAACAATTGAAACAATTATTTTTGGTATTGTATACACCTTCGTTTTGTCAAATAAATTAAAAAAAATTAATTCTTCAATTTGATAGATATCGACAAAAGTTCTTGATGTAATACTTACATGCCACTGTTATATAGGGTTCTTCCAAAGTGATTCCTGGCAAGGCACTCGAGGCTCATAATTTAGACCAATGTACTTAGGTGTTTACATTCCATTCCCTTACACATCACTACCGGTTTCTCGTTGTTTACCTCCATAACGAATTGAGTACTTGACGAAAGATCACTTTGTGATTCTGCATTTGAACATCGTGGTTCTTTGTAAGAACTTTATTTAACAGTGGCATACAAGTATACCTTTTTTAGCACCATAACTCTGTTTCAAGGCTTACTGAACCTGATATTACTGTCTTCATCTGATGACAGCTAAGAGCCAGAAACCGGTAGTCGAGTGTAAGAGATGGGCATGTGTACACCACGATACATTGGTCTCGATGTTATTCAATAAGTTTCTTCATGCCTGCATATATCAATTCTGGAAATAATAAATGTATTGTAGAAAAACATACCCATCACAGATTTGACTACTTTTTCCGGCTTCTTTTCTAGATCTGTGCAAGCATGAATATGGTTCATATTCATTATAACATTATTTTGGAATTTAAATGTAATCGTGTTGTATTGGATAACAAACGTTTTTTGTAATTTAAATGTACAACAGTTTAGATATTTTATACTTAGAAAACAGCGCACATTTTTTGAATTATATGCAACATTAGGAACCGAGGAACTTAGTAACGCTTTTGAGAATGGTTCAACATGTTAAACAAAATATTGTAACCCGAAATGTGTTTTAATATATGTAAAGCTTTAGAAACTTCGATATAGCAAACATGTACATCCTCACCATCATCTAGTGACTGGGACCAATCCTTGAACGTTGTAAGAAGGTTAGCTAAACAGAAATGATTTCTTCGATTGCTGTGTTTTGTTGAGGTAAAAATACTTCGTTTTTTTTAAATGCTCCCTAATGCGCTCAGTTACAGTGCGTTCCATTAATTAAGAGATCACCGGAATTAGCGTTACCGATCTATTGTTTGCTGTGTCTGAAAGGCCACTGCCTTGATAAATGAAATGATCAATTAACATTCATCATTTTCAATGCACAATAAATATGCCAAATTTTGAGTATAGAAACTATGATTGCAAAAACCACTACATCTTTGTCTGCGTTTACATGCGTTTCAAAATCAATAAAATGGTTTGCACTGTCTGCGCATAAAACGAGGTCAGGTGCACATGTGTTAGTCAGATTTCACTAAATCTGCTCACCTTATACGGTCAAACTTTAAAAGAATACAAATAAAAGACTAACATCTAATTTAAACTTCTTCTACGTTCAATCGATCGTTCAGTTAAACATCCTGAACGCTATGTTGATACAATAAAGCAGAGAAATGATGGAAAGAAGATTATATGTGGCTTGATATGGAGCACCAGCTGGCGACAAGTCGTGTTGTGTGAGTTCAATTCAAATTAGTCGGTCGGGATTCGGTCGCAATTGTGATCAGTGCCGATATCACTGGCTGCCGTCGTCGGGATTAAAAATGT
The DNA here is from genome assembly GCA_013407085.1 of Atriophallophorus winterbourni. Classification (NCBI taxonomy): domain Eukaryota; kingdom Metazoa; phylum Platyhelminthes; class Trematoda; order Plagiorchiida; family Microphallidae; genus Atriophallophorus; species Atriophallophorus winterbourni. The sequence goes on from JACCGJ010017942.1 coordinate 57,005, forward strand.
CCTTTCGGTGGCATAATAATTAGATAGCACACGTTCTAGACATGATCAACGAAACTCGCTATCCAGAATTCAGGAGCGGAATAAGTGGAAATTTTACTATATGGTCGTCCAATAAATTTCGAGATTACAGTGTATCTAAAGTGTCTGGAAAATGATGGTATTTCATCCGTTCCAGGATGTTTTTTTATTTCGATACCACTGAAAATGGGACGAAGAATGTGCTTTACATGTTAGATGTAGTGTAATCTATCATGAAATTGGACTCGACGATCAGATCGTGTGATAAGCTCATTTTCCTGTTTTAGATTAACAGGGTATTTTTTACTAAGTTTTACCCCTAAAGAGTTTGCTTGTTTTCTCTTGAAACTTGGGTCCACACTTGATTACTTCAAATGGTCCGTCGTACGTAGGTTGCAATGGTTTAATTGCACTATGTACTCTAACCAACACGTGTGATCCGGCGGATAATTCCTCTGGTAATTTTCTATCGCCAGTATACTGACGTGTTGGGTTAGGCTGTGCAGACTACATTGCTGAATGCAGTATATGTACATAATCGGCAAGATTTGAGAGTTAGATATCCTGCGTGCTGTGAACGAGCTTTACATGGAGCTTGATGATGGTTCCATAGATAAACTCTGATAGTAAGCAACCTAAACCTGAATTGAAGTATGTGCGCATGCATAAGAGAATAAATTTTAAGTGCTCGGTCCAATGCGTTGAGTCTCGTTTTAGCCATCAAGGACGCCTTGGGATATCTATGCTTCAGTTCAACCATTCCGTTTGCTTCGTTTTTCCTAAATCTCTTTGTAACTAGCATATAGGAAAGTTCTTGGAAGAGCTCAGACTCGAAATGTGCTCCTCTATCTGTCGTCATAACTACCGGTGAAACGTAATGCGTAATCACGTGATCGACGAATGTTTTTGACAACAGTCTTCGAGTTTATTTCCAGAAGTGGATCTGCTACCAAACAACGAGCATAGCGATTTAAACATGTTTGCAGATATTTGTTTCCTATTGATGCTAGTAAATTCCCGACGATGTGTACATGGACATGACGAAAGCGATTGCTTGTACCAATTAGTTCCTGTGTATGGCCCTGAAACATGGCATGTTTGCAAGAATGAGACGTTTTTGCCATCTCTCGTAACTCATTGTTGAAGGCTGTTTATGCTCCGCAAAATATTTTTGCGTGACACTAGGTTGTGACATGTTGTGCATAGAATCAAATATGACTCTTTTATAAGCTCGTGGTAGAACAGGCCGTGGAATACCTGTCGTCATGTTACAAGCTATAGTATCGCGCGATGCGTCTAAAGACAGACTTTAGTTCTTTAAATTGGTACTTGACAGATTTTGGAGGAACTTTTTATCTTGTCTCTGGATTTTAGAAATACTGAAAAGGATATCCTTCGATCAAATCAACTTCTTGTTTAGAAATATGTAAAGTTGCAAAGTTTCAATTAGTTCTCCAGTCAAGTAGAAATCACTTCATAGATCGGTCAGCCAAGCTTTGGTTTTCACAACCAGAATAACGGTTTTTTTCAATTAAAGCTTTTTTACACAACTTTACTTTTGCTATTCTATAAAACACATCCCTTGTTCATTGCTCACTACATCTAAATTACGATCATCGTTCGTAAGAACGCGTTATGGAATTTAAATATGATGTATTTTTACACTGCAAAAACCTTACTGTCATTACTTACATTAGAATCTAATTGAACTAAGAGACGTCAGATTTTCTTTCGCGCGAAATTTCATTTATCACATTGTTCTTCTAAGAAAATGGAATCGGACGATTTAGAGAATTTTTTTTCATATTTTTTTTTGCTCTATGGTGTTGCCGAATTTATACAATATTTTTCCAAATTATCTAAGAATGTCTTAATTCATCTCACGTTTGCTCAGATATGGTTAAAAATTGTGAATCGAGTATAATGGACATACACCGAAATTAAGACAAACAAAATTTCTTATTGCTTCTGAGTAACGTGCTCGCAGTAATTTTGCTGATCGATTCTTCAAGTTTTACTTTAAAAAATTTAATTCATGTTACCAGGACACTATGACAAATGGTTACTCATGTTATATGCTCAGCATTACAAATTATCTGAACGGAATACTAAGGTATCTTAGTATATTTTGATATTTTGATCGAAATGTCATATCATTCAACTTCACCAGTGGTAATAGTTTCATGTGTTATGACAATACGTCTGCATTATTTGAATAAACTGCTATATATTTAGGCAAAATCTTATCTGTAAAATTTTATTATAAAATATCCGACGCGTTTTATATGTTTGCAAAATTTTAATTATACGGTGGTGCATTCAATCAAACCCCAGTTTTAGTATTTAGGAAATTAGATACTCAGAACTCAGAACTCAAATACATTTGTATTTTGACGAATGTGTAACGAATTGAGTTTGACCCAGAATTTGTCACAACGAAATTCTTTTCACGCAGTTCTGTTGCGCTTAAAGACAAATACATGGTCTAACTAAACCTCACTTTTTCAGTAAAACTGCAAACCGGCATTAAATTTCAAACAATATCAAGAGTCTTCGCTTGTAGTTCATTGAAAACTCTATCAAGATTATAAATAAATAAATATAAATATATAAATTTTTCATGTTTACGTTTAGACAAAAAAGGCTAAAAATTCGAAAAGATTAAATGGATGAAAATCGAACGCTTTGCAACACCGCATGATTACGGTCAGAATGAATATTTAAAACATGGTACATAAGAACTATATTAACCTTAAATGTTCTTTTGCCCAAGTACGTCCAATTTCCGTTTGATGTGAAGTTCACTACATGACAGGTACGGAATATAATAAATAGATAGCATGCACTTTAGATGTGGAGCGGAACCTAACGGCGTTCAAATTTTCATATTATTCGCAAACAGTACCGTTTTAAATGGTGTAAGGGGGTGGAATCAATTATGTACGGTAGAAAATAGACTCCGCGCGACTCCGCTGGATGTTCATATATTCTTTAAAAACAGTTAATTCAATTTAACTCTCGTAAAGCAGAGATAAAAATTTACCCTAAAATGAGTAGCAATTCATTGCTATAATGAACTTTATAACTTTAATTTCAAATATTTTCCTAGCTTAATGGTTGACAATCGGTGGCACATTTTCGTCGGAATTTTTAATACGAAAGTCAGATGTAAGAATACCAAAAATTACACTTTTTTGTCTTAGTTCCAGGATTGAATTCTAGATATCAATGATATTAATATCCGCAAATAATTCAAAATGGATATCATTTTTAAGAATAACGTGTCAAGTATAACCTGCCCATTTTTCTTGTATCGTATAACTTGTCTATACTTCTTTTATCTACTCACATCAAAGCGCTCACCGTATTTCAAAGCAGCTGTTAGATCACGAAATCCGACTCGAATTTGAAGCTGAGACTGGCAATTCGAGTTTTTTTGACAGAATTGAACATTCAACTTTTTAAATATATTCTCTCGGAAGTTTGGGTGGATAAATTAATTTTCATCGCTGATAATCATCGTAAAACTATAAAGTCTCGTTGGTATTCAATTCTTTGATTTTGAACTTACTGTGATTACACGTTTCAGAAAACACGCTGAAGTCTAATTCCCTGAATTGAAAATTTGATCTGCTTTACTGAAACCTAGATATAACTCTGTTCCCTGATATCAATGACTATGTATTGAGAAAATTGTTTACGTGCAGGTTGTAGTTAATTTCACATAACCGCGTAAGTATTCTAACTGTATCACAACGAACACCGTAAATTTTTGAACAACATCACAATAGCATGTAGCAATCAACATCAACTATGACAAGTATTACTCCGAGGTGAATCTGGCATATTTTCCCGAAAAATGTTTTTCCAGTAGATAACCTTTAATTGTCTAAAGGTATTGGAAAGAGGAACGGATAATTACTGCATGTCGATCCAGGCCAGATTACACCAAACTAACGACACACCCCATCGTTGTTGAGAAAAATTACTATAAATTGCCTCTACACCAACGCACAACGTCTGGGAAACAAATTTGCTTAACTGTGTGTAGTTTTTCTAAAATGCTCATTGAACATCATCGCCGTAACGGAAACGTGGCTACAGACTCACCTAACAAATAGTGAACTAGAATTACCAGGAATGTCACTTATTCGCCATGACCGTGAAACGAGAGGGGGAGCAGCACATTACTATATCCAAAACCTTCTGTGTCGTGAAATTACAGACCCAGTCATCATGTTACGGGATACACTCTATTCAATTCAATTCAATTCAATTGTAATGGTCTCAAAAGCATATAGCCTAACAAAAACCACAGAATAATGTGGCAAATACGAATGAAATAGGTAATAAAAAACAGGATTTTTTTGCTTAATGAGCAGTTCCAGAATCAGGTAAAAATATCCATAGGACAGAAAATGTTTTTATAGTTCAAATCTTTTATGGTGCAAAATATATAGGTTCTATGTTTGGATTGGTCGTCATAAAATTTTCCAAATTCGATTCGAATATATCCAAGTTGGTTGAATGTGCAACATAACAGTGTAGGGCGTTCCAGGAAAAGCATACACGTACAGAATAAAAATACCTTCGACAGTTTAGTCTCGAGTCGGGAATAAGTACTGTATAGTCGTGACTCCGGCTGGTTCTGGGTGGTGTTGGATGAATAGTTTATTTAGAGGATGGTTTGGGGTATGCAGTATATTGAACATAAGAATCAGATCACCTCTACAACGGCGGTAGCGAGAGTCGAAGAGATTGAGACGTGTAATACGATCTTCCTATTGTTTGTGCTTTTAACCGCTCAGTCCTATTGACAAACTGTGAAGACACGGTCTGCACTGGAAACTTCTTCTTCTTACACTGCGACCCAACTCTACAGAATTCGCATGGTGACTTTCAGATTCACTTGTGGATTTTTAATTACGGGTGACTTCAATTTACCGAATCTGCAGATCAGTGCCAATCACCCAGAACAATCCCTCGAACGCGCATTCAGTGAGTTGTTGGACGATATTCCTATTTATAACCACATTGCAAGTAATATCCGATACCGCGGAACCGATTTACTTTAACTCCTAGATCTTTATCTGACAAACAATGAAGATGACATTGATAACGTTGCTAACGAAAATCCACGTCGTCATTCAGCTTGAATATATATTTTTGAAGCTGTAAGAACAAATGGTGCCTGTATAACAGTTAGACGGATCAACGTTATTGCTTTGAGTGATGCTCTTAACTGCCAACCGGAAATCAGCAACGTACATGAGTTTTGGGTATGGCTAATATCTAATCACAAGAATTCAATCGAAGTGAGCTCCGAATTTGTCATCAGGAACTCAAGAATAAACCTCGAATTTAAACTAAGAAGCCGAACTCGTAAATTGTTAAGGCCACGATATATTTCTTGGCGGCACAATCGGCAAAACCCATCATCAGAGCCCTTTGAAACATTCCGTTAACTGCGGAACAAAGTGAACAAACTTGTAATCTAAGACAAGTTGTAATTCAAGGTAAAGTCATCACCAATGATTGAGCTCAGCCCCAAAATAATTTATCGTATGTTTAAAGCTCTAGCTAAGGTGAAACCTGCAGGTGGGTCCGTGAACACGTCAGCTGGACCAAGAACAACTGCATCAGAAACTTCGGATGCTTGATCCACGTTTTATTCCTCTGTATTCGACCCGAAAGAGCATGCAATTTACATCTCAAATCAAACTATTTCAACCACTGTTGCCATAAGTGAAATAAATATCACGTTGACACGCGTCCTTCAAGCATTATTTAATATAAAATCCGGGAAGTCCTCCGGGGCATCTCCCACACTCAGATAAGGGAGCAGTTTTTGACGTATTTCTCTCATCCTTCGAGCAATATTTATTTCGGGTTGAATTGCGATTGCAGTTGTATCTACCAAAAGTGGTTTAAATGTTTCCTCAAGTTTTCGATGACGATTTTCCGAAGCTCTATTCGGGCCTTCAGCTTCGCCTCATGGGGAGGATTTGTGGGTGTATCGCTATGCTGTTTGCTTCGGCATGCACTACATACGTAGCTAAGTCCGGAGAAATCAATGTTGTTAATAAACGATAACACTAACTGTGTTAGGGCTTTATCACCGTTGGTATGTACTTTACTCAAACAGCCAAAACATTCAACTACATGAGATTTAGCACTTACCCCTTTGTTGCACATATGACGCATCACGTGCTGACTTCTGTGTCTGGGTCATGGAGGACATCCTTCGTGTAATTGTTACAATCATGTGAGGCATCATTCATTGCACTTGGCGATCCAGTTGTTTATCGCTAGACAGCTACTGGTGGAGTGAATGCGTTGGATCGGAGCGACGCGATCAAAGCGGTAAAAAGCGAACGAGTTCGAATAAAAGTGATGCGGTTCAACGTGTTTTGATCTGGCAGACTTGAACAAGTATCAGCCGATTCGAAATGATGTCATCTTCTCAAAAGTATTCCAACAAGAACGATAGTCTCAATCCTCAGGCATATTGCACGCGCAGGTAAATTTGGGTTAAAGGTTGAAAAATTCGGTTTTCAAGGATCCAACTTGCTCCATGTTGAAACAGGTATATTCCGTACGAGCAAAATTGGGAAGAGTTCAATCATATATGAACCGCCCTGCTCAGACAAACGGGTGAGGAAATAACTTTAAAAGTATGAGAGCACAAATTTATGCGTCCGCACTATTATTTTCGTGTGCAATCAATGTGTTTGCACGGTGAGAGGTCATTGATTCAGGAAACAATGCCATAATATGTGTGAACAATACAAATAAATATATTTGAGTTTTTTTTGGTTTTGGAAACAGGACTTTAAATGGTTGATAAGCCACTTGAGGGTCCAAAATGTTTGTCAGTAAAAGGCTTTAAAATGTGCTAAACCCTGGCAAAATTGATTCATTGTTCTTTGTTATCCTCGTCGTATGCCAAATAAGATGATGATGATGATACGCCAGGGGTTATTCAGATCGTCCTTCAGTATCCAGGTTTTTTTAACTGGGGATAATGGAAATTGTATCTCTTCACCAAGCCGGTGGAGGGTTTGCTGAGAAAAACGCTTTGCGTACATTTGAAACGTTACATTATATAATTGGAGTTTTTGTTTTCTCTATCGTGTTGTTTCTTTTTCTGTTTTATTAGATGTAGTTGAAAGCGTATGAAATGATAAATGACAAACATGTTCATGCTAAATCTATCGACAGGCGACCTGAATATTCATTGATAGTTATCACGCAAATGCTCATGCTACCAGTCATTCTAACTTATTTTGAACGCGCCAACAGATGTGCAACCGATAAGGTGCGCAGATAACTTATTCCAGAAGATTACCGCCTTTAAACTGAATAAGTGTTGCCTAATTGTGATTTTTCACGAATCTTCATTGTATGCCCTCTAGGTAAATGGTTGATCATAATAGAGAACAGGTTATGACAACCCTCGTCGCCTAAGCCTTTCAGAATTTTGGAGGTTTCTATCAGATCATCCTGTAGACACCGGCTCCGGCGTAAGAAAAGACCTACAGAAATAAGACGTTTCTCTTATGGTTTCTTAGACGTAACTTCGGCCCTTTTGGTGGGCCATTTAGTAATAATGTCTCTTTGGAAAAAAGGATTCCAGGCTTACACACAATATTCTAAATAAGGCCTGACAATCTCCGTATATAAGGGGATAAATACTTTGGCTTTCAGAACAGATTTAAGCCAAAAGAGCTCAGCTCTAGATTGTTGTACACCTGAGGCACATTGCGCAGACAATTTGAAATCCGATGAGGAAGATCCCATTCCTGCCAACATTTAATGACTTTTTCGATATCACTCAACAGATCACTGTAATCAGTGGATCTGATGAATTTGACATCATCATTTAATACTGGAGCGAGAATAAACATCATACACCCTCGTCATCAAGATAAGAATAAATTAACTAATATCTGTCTGCGCGCAGTTAATGGAAAAGCATTAAGTACCTAAGGTAAGCAGATGATTAACCTTTACTTGGATCTGCGCAAACCATTTTCTTAGTTGTTCACCATAGCCGATGTTCGGAAATTTCATTAAACCATGTCAAGTTTGTGGACCCAAACGGTGTAAGCTCATGTATAGTGTAATCAGCCTAAAAATAAACGGCTCATGCACCACTTGGACGTCTTCCACCTCAAAGATAGATGCTCAGCATCACACCTTTACCAACAAAGAGTCGATCGAGTCGTACGTGGATATAAGTGTTCTTAACCAAGAAACGTTTCACGCAAAACACAACATCACAACAGTTAATCCATGCTTTATTAGATTGCGGTGTCTAGCTCCAGAGATACTGGAAATCACGAAAAGCGAATTTCAGCAAATGATGCAACTCGGTATCGTAATCGAATCCAGCAGTGCTTGGACAGGTCTTCTACATATGTCTCTGGATAAAATGACAAATTAATGGAGATCAAGTAGCGCTTGTATGCCCGTGTTGGATAAGGCTGGAACGGCCAACCTGTTCAATCACCTATGTCCAAACACATGTTTAATTCATAATATGAATGCATATCTTGGTTCATGGTTATGGGTTTAACCCCATTAAAAATGTTTATGGACACATATGATTGAACAGGTTGGTCGTACGAGCCTTATCCAACAGCGGCACACAATTCCTGTTTGTTTACCATTCCTCCACTGTTTCAAGCGCATGCGGATCCGGATCTTACTGTCCCTACCTGATGAGTTCAAACAGCACGAAACCCGTCGTCATGCGTTTGTGATTAAAATGCATGCAAATGTATATTTTGGTTCATGGTTATGGGTGTAACCCCATTAAAAATGTTTATGGACACATATGATTGAACAGGTTGGTCGTACGAGCCTTATCCAACAGCGGCACACAATTCCTGTTTGTTTACCATTCCTCCACTGTTTCAAGCGCATGCGGATCCGGATCTTACTGTCCCTACCTGATGAGTTCAGACAGCACGAAACCGGTCGTCATGCGTTTGTGATTAAAATGCATGCAAATGTATATTTTGGTTCATGGTTATGGGTTTAACCCCATTAAAAATGTTTATGGACACATATGATTGAATAGGTTGGTCGTACGAGCCTTATCCAACAGCGGCACACAATTCCTGTTTGTTTACCATTCCTCCACTGTTTCATGCGCATGCGGATCCGGATCTTACTGTCCCTACCTGATGAGTTCGAACAGCACGAAACCGGCTGTCGTGCATTTGTGATTAAAATGCATGCAAATGTATATTTTGGTTCATGAAGATCATGTTTGAGATAATTGAGCTTTGAACAAACTGAATAAACCTGACTGGTATCCAATTCTCATATCCGCGACATTTTCCTGTTGTTCCAATTCTAAACTATATAGACACAGTTCGAGCACAACATCAGATTCCGGTTTAACAAGGATATGTGACTAAAACAGGCAATTACCAAATCTTTTGGTCTCTTTATCATTCTGTGCATGTCTTTCGGACTAAGCAACGTCACACAAACTTTCAGCGTTTCGTAAGTCAGGTTACGCAAGGACTAGGCTTGGTATTCGTGAAAATCGATGACATCTTGTTAACAAGTCGTTCCTACGAGGAAAACATACAACACATAAAGCTATTTTGCAAACGAATGCGTCGATGCGGAGTTTTAATACGCCCCTCAAACTGCAATTCTGAAAAAATACCATAGATTCTCACAGTAACCATCTCAACTCCGAATACATCAAACTACTTTAAGACAAAGTTGAAGCCAGCGAAACCTATCTATTAACTGACTCACTCACGAAATTGCGAAGTTTCGTTGGCATCGTAAATTTCTACCGATGGTCCATCTCATACTGTTAGAAACTATGCCAACATTTGAAGGATCGTCTCCAGCTCGATAAGAAACATTTCTGATTCGAGGAGTCAGTACTGCAATCTTTTGATAAAATCGAATTCAACTCTGCAAATGATTCTGTGATCTCACCTAAATCCTACTATCACACTTGTTTTATCCAAATACGAGTCATCTGTCACCGTTAGCGGTGTCTTAGAACAAAGCAAGTAGAATCACCTAAGGCCTATTGCATTTCTATCCAAGAAGCTTCAAATCGATTAGTAGAATACTAAGCACATCTTTTCAAGAACTGCTGGTATTATATCTTGGCATAAACACTTCAGCCAACATTTAGAAGGACGTAAGTTTGAAATACTCACTGATCACTAGCTTCTGACTTACGGGGGTTCTTCCAACTCAGATGAGTACAACCCACGTTAAATTATTTCAACAGATTATATCTTGATATTCGCATCGAAAACAACTATCATCCTGACTTCAACAATGAGGTGACTGACGCATTGTCTATATCTAATATTAATGAAGTCAGTATCAATTCTATTGTTGATCTATTGGAACTCGCTAAACACTAGAGCCAAGATTAAAATTTGCTCACAAATCTGTCGAATACTAATTTAAAGACCAAATAGCTGTATTTAGACGGATCACGCGATGCTGTAGTTCGTGACATGACTACTGGCATTCCGTGAACGGTTCTACCACCAGCTTATAGAAGATTAATATTCACAACATGTCACACTCTGGTATCCGTGTCACGCCAAGACTTCTTACAGATGATTTTTGTTGCAAGTTATGAAAAAGGAGGTAAAAGAAATAGCAAAAACTGTCCCTATTACCAACGTGCCAAGAACCAGCGCCACATCCAAGCACATATTTGTACTTACGGTGATACAAGTACTCGCTTTAGTCATGTTCATATCGAAATTGTCGGACCTCTATCACAATCAACAGGAAAACGATGCATACTAAAATGAGTAGATCTCTATACTTGTTGGCTAAAGGCAGTTCCACTCCAGTTAACCTCGGAGACTTGCTGAACACTTCGTCGAACACTGAACTAGCACACCGGCAGCGTTGACCACAGATGGAGGAGCACAATTCGTGTCTGAGCACTTTCGAGACCTTTGATTTCTGCCATGTACAAAGAGAATCAAAACAACCAAAGTTAATGGGATGGTTGAACCGATGCATAGACATCTCAAGGCATCCTTGATCGCTCAACGAAACCCTACTCATTGAGCCGAGCAAGTACCTATCATAAACTTACGCGTGCCTACTTCCTTCAAGCCGGACTTAGGTTGCTCAAATGTACTATACAGCAATGCAGTTTGCACAGTTCAAACCAACACGTCACAGTGGAACTAACCAGCTGCTAACACGTGCTAATCGGAGTAGATGGTGTCGTAAATAATGCAACCTCTGTACGACGGTATGTTTTAAGTAATCAAGTAAGGACCTAAAATTTACGTCGTCAATATCTGATGCAAAAATGGAAACAGTATCAATCAACAACGTCAAATTAGCACTTGTGGGAGTCAAAACGGACGAAGAGTCAAAAGAAGAAAATTCTGTACATTTTAAGCCTAACGATCCTGCTAACGAATAACAGGAAAATGAGCGTACTACAAGATCTGGTCACTGTGTTCTTTTTCTGATAGGTTATTCTGCATCTAACATGCAAAACATATTATTCGTCACCTTTTTTCTCTTTCCTATCACTGCTATACCAAAATCTTTCTACGAAAGACCACCATCTACTTCCAGAAATTTGCGATACACTGTAATCTGTAAATGTAGTAAACGGCTGTATTTCCAAATCGCCACTTATCATGACTCTGAACTCTGGATAGTGAGTGTGGACGTGTGTTCTCTTCTTTTGAAGGCCACCATTCACCTATTTTAATCATGACGAAGGCATCCAGTTCATTAAGCTTTGTTGAAGAGGGCTTTTTAGCAGACAAGCGTTTCTACACAACTTTATTTTATGAATATTTCATTCAGAGTAATTCAGAGTAAATCAAAATTTTGATGGTCCTAATAGCAAATACTTTATAGTAACCACAGATTAAAAATATAGGGGATGCATAAAACTAACAAAATGTTTTTTTCAATATGGAAAGTCAGCACGTGTATTCTGGTGCGAGGATGGATTTTGTCAATATATAAATGTCAAGTTTAGCCTTTAACATGTTCAGGCTGGATGCGCAAATGATATGTGGGGGCAAAGAGTTCCAATTAAAACAAACTCGGACAGCGAAGAAAAACCTTGGACAATATGATCTGGAGTGTAAAATAAATAACTTGTAGCCCTGCAATCTGCTACCCCGTGCTTCTTGCCGATGTTCAAGTGGGTGATCCACTGTATGCAGATTGTTGAACAGCAGGATCAATTCACCCCTGAGACGACGGTAAGGAAAGTCAAAGAGGTTTAGAGTTGCAATCCTCTACTCATATGGCTTGTTATATAGCCCGGTCACCAGTTTTGTAGCGCAGGGTGGTATCCGCGTTGCAGCAAGGTCATGTCCTTCGTAACCATACCGACCATGTTTGAACAGCGTACACCACTGTTGGTCTGATATAAGTGTTAATTATCCGTGGGATTGTCTGTTTTGTGAAACTGCCGAAGATCCTTCTGAGCAATGTTAAGCTTTAGCAGGATTTTTTGTATACAACAGAACACTGCCGTGAAGACTTCAAGTTACTGCTAATCCACACACACAGGTCTTTCTCTTCCGTAACCCATGAAAGTTGCTGAGATCCCAGAGAGTATGTGAAATCGAATGATTTACCGACGTTTAACATTTTACATTTTTGGATGTTGAATGGACGGCAGTTTCGATAGGACCGCGTATGAAGTGCTTTGAGATCTTTTTGTAGAAGTTGGCAATGTTCTATGGTGCGTACGCTTGTCCAGACTTTGATGTCATCTGCAAATAAAATGATTTTTCTGTGAACGATTTCGTTCGCGTACACGAGGAAGAGAATTGGCCCTAAGACTGAGCCTCGAGGTACGCAACTTGTAAATTCTACTGGGCTGGATAGTGCCCCAACAACTCTAACCCAGATAACTCTGCCAGTCAAGTAATCCTGTATCCAGGCCAATCATCTTTCACACACCCCGAGCAGCTCTAATTTTTGTAGCAGTATGCTGTGGTTAAAACGGTCAAAATCTTTAGACATATCTAAGTAGCAAGCTTGGATAGGGTATCCATCGTCCACGGCTCGAGTCCAATTATCAAGAGTCATGAGAAGATTGGTTAGACAGGAGTGTTTTGGCCTGAATCCGTGCTGTGCGATGTAAAGAAACTAATTTTGTTCCAAAAGTTTGACAAGTTCGTCAGCTGCAAGTCTTTTGAGTACTTTAGAGACCGCTGGCAACAACGTGACTGGTCTGTAGTTAGACACATTAGACCGGCTGTGTATTGTGTTAATCTGTGATCTGAATGAAGGCGCATCGTAACATACGCGCTCGTTAGGGTAGAACACTATAGAGTAAAATTGAGAAAGTTCGTTAGCGGATTCAAGAGCAGTGTACGTAGTTCCGGTCGTAGTAATTAAACCTGGCTGTACCCTATAGTTTCTGTTCACGATCTGGAAAAGGAACTTCGGGAATCATTCAATTTTATCCATCAGATTGATTTGATGCCCTTCTTTATCCTTCTGGACAAATTTAGTAACGTTTTTCTCATCAAACGGTAAGATTACCAGGATTCAGGTGTTGATTGCGGGATTTGGCTTTTCCACGCACAGTTTATCATCTTTATCCATTTCCGTGTTCTACTCCGGATCACGAATTTGAAACCTGTTTTCAATTGTTTGAAACACGTTTTGAGTGGAGTTATATATTTTGTTTTTTTATGAAGTATCGATGATCACCATTGTTGGACATCAGTGTTAATCGGTGCCCAGTAGGTAACCTTTTTGAAACGCCATTGATAATGCAACAGTATCGAATTTTCTTATTAATTTTTGAAATATAGTAGAAAACAATGTCTGCATGATCACCCTTTCCAAATAGTGCTTCATAGCGGATATCTTCCATGACATTTTCCTCGTTTGTCGAAACAAGATCGAGTATGGATTGTGTGTTACTGCATCTGAAGCCAGTGCCGCTTGAGATGCGGTTAAATAAAGGAATCTCGCTTTTTAATCAATTCGGGATATTAAAGTCACCCATGATCAGGACGTTTTTATGATTACAACCAGCTGAGTTTTTTTAATTAAACTGGCATTGTATCACTCGTCTGCTGACGGTGATCGGTAAATCACGCAAACAAAACATTTTTCACCTGTTGCAAATTCAAGTGAACACCAAAGTGTATTATCCAGAATCAAATCATTATCCGTGATTTCTCTGAACGTGAGGTGTTGATCATAGTAAATAGCAACACCTCCTACTCCACAGTCAATAAGAGATCCTTTTGCTCTACTCTGTTCATGCCTATGGCATTTAACACGTGACTATCGGTTTTCCAACGTCTTCAGATCAAAGTGACAGAACATCTGGTTTGCATATTTTCTTCACTTTGATTGTATAGCCATAGGTCGTCACTCCTGAATTATAAAATTCGGTTGAACAACATTTTTTCGACTGAAACCTAAATGACATCACGAGGAGTCCAAATGAAATAGCAGTCTTATCTCAATCCACCGCCCGTCTACCAGAATTATGCTTGAATAAAGGACCTTAAATGGATTCTTAACCGATTTTACCCCTGATGTAATTACTTTCAAAATCTGCATTGGGTTTAGCTCTCAACATAATTAACCTAAGAATCACGACCCGACATTCCGAGGATCACTATTCTTCTATGCATAAAACCAAACATATACATTAAACTTTGATGATGTTATTTATATACTTAAAACCGAACAAAAACCGATTGGCCTTGTTATACTGAATAAACTACTTTATAAAATGATCAGTAGCGGGAATTCAATTTATTCCTAATCTGATTTCTCAATATATTTACAAGCGGCATGCAAACACATCACGCTCAACATTATTCAAATTACTACTTGAAGTGTATATACTATTTCATCTGTTTGCTCACACTTCAATGCGCTGAATATCTCTGATCACAAATTAAATTTCCGTCATTGCTCACTCTCAATCGCAGCTTTCTATATTAATGTACTGATTTTTGTCAGTTTGAGATAATCGGGACTGTCTTTTAGGATGGACCAGGCTAAAGTCTACGTACTGCACGCCGATCAGTAATAAGTTTGAAGCCTGTCAGAAACAACCAGAATAATTTTTATCTATGTAAATTTTGCTGATCGACCGACTACTGATCAAATATATGAAATATGAGGCGGAGACCTTAACATCAAAATAGGAAGCAATCGTAAAATTACAGAGTGTGTTAAAAATGAAATATGTAATCGCTCGTGAATAATATACGTTGCCGACATGTGACGAGTGAGACAGAAAAAAAGCATAACTGAAACAATTATTACGATGTACCAAACAAACAATTTTGCTGAAGGATAACGTTAAAGCAATCGGTAATATTTTATCAAAATTTGTTGCCGTTTCCCATTGTTCTTCTGTTATTATTTCAAACCAACGCTAACTTTCAAATACAGAAAACGTATATTCAATAAATCGTGCTTAATTCCATGCCGTTATTTGAAGTTGCTTATTTTAACTCGTGTGAGAAATGAACAGGTAAATTCTAAATTACTTCTCAACAGCGATAACAATATGTGGATATATTTAAAAGGACATTTTATGCTGAATGATTTATTTTTTTGTTTTTTTTTTAATTTTGCAATCGTAATCGCAGCAAGATTGAAATTGTTTTTTGCTTTTTCTTTTCACTGAAACAAAAGAATATTTTACATTCTGGGAATCAAACATATTTAGCAAAATTTCCTAAATTTTCCGTTTATTGCGATTCCTTAGGAGAAGATAAAACAGAATTGAATTGACAATAATCTACTTTCGCTAATTTTTATCAATATATCATGTTCACCAATAATACAATATTTATTGCTCACCTCTTTTGGGAAAAACATTTGTGAGTGAAATCCCCCTGATTTCGAAAAAAAGTTGTTTTTGTTACATTATTGCAGTGTGGAATTATTTTATTTTATTTAATCAACGATGTTTTCATTTCAGATTTATAATCAGACGTGAAAATTAATGAATGATTGGTTGCCCATTTGGGTCACTCCTCCATTAATGTAAAATAAGAATAGATTTGAGTGATATAAATTTGAAAGGTTGATCCTAATTGGTTGATTGGCTATTATATGTGGCATTTACGATACCAATTTTGTTCGGATTCTAATTTCCAGAAAAGGGAATTTGTAATTTGACGCTGATCAAGATTTATGATTTGTGGTAAGAAGTTAAATTTTGACGTGGACCATGGTTTTGCTTTTTTGTATTTTTGGGCGGCATAACAAACTCCTAACAGTTTAGGTCAATCGAAGCCCCTTTCATCCTAAAAAATATTTAATGATTGACTTTTTGCATACTGGCGTTTGGTAGCCGTGCTTCTTGTACGAACTCCAGGCCTAAAGTTAACATTGTACATTGTTATTGATGGTCAATTTTCTGACGGCTCTAAAGCCTAGCATGTCGTCATGAAATCCAGCAAGCATTGATCGGATGTCGTAGGTTCTCAATTTCGATGCGAATCTTTTTGTGCTGACAATCTGTTTCGCTAGTGCAAAAAAATGCAATCCGGCTTTCGTTTGTTTACTTAGCATCATGCATTCAATGATAATTTAGGATAATTTCGTCAGTAAGCTGAGCAAGAACAGGCTGGGAATTTTGCAGGTGAACGAAGAACACATAGTAGCGATAAGTCGGTAGTCGAGCCGCGGATGTTTGTCGCCGCGATCACTTCGAACATGATTTTTACTCGCGAATTTGCTCCATGTTATTGCGGATTACTGTGAGCAAGACAACATGCACCTATGCATTCCACCCATAGTTTTATTGTCGTACGGAATCAACATAATCAACTCATAATTCTACTAAGATGATATTTTCGGAAACATAATGTTACTAAAGTTTGTAAATTGATACATTTTTTATTGGTTAAATTCCGATCATTTTATAGCCGTAAGTTAGAATTGTTCAACAAAAATATTTTTTCACAAAAGTTACCACAGATTTATTTTTTGCTCAAGAAGTTCGAGTCTTATGAAATACTTAATTTTGCTGCTCACATTTGTGAACGGGAATTTAATTAGGATGTGTATCACATTGAACGCTAAATTTCATATAATTTACTATCGGTTGAATTCTATTATAACTGACCACATGCGCTTAAAACTATTTTTATGCTAATTACGTACACGATTTTCGCTATTTTTTAAATCACAGGCAAGTCATCGCATCTGAAGTAAGCTTTTCCTAAGTTCTCCCCCTAATTTCTATGCAAGATAAGGTAACTAACTATTTTTAGCGTTGTCTTGTAAGTAAGTAAATGCTGGAGTTATGCTTTTTAAATACACAACTCTACTTTAGCTGACCTCTCACCGTACTGGTGAAGAGAAATTTATTTTTTATTTTTCCAGCATCATTCATAATGAGGTGCTTCCTAAATACAACTAGGATAATCCCTTGGTTTTTTGATCGTCAAGGATATCCAAATCACAATAAGAAAAAACGCTTTGGTAGTGGTGGTTGCTCCTATGCAGCATTCCACCGAAAGAAATTATGGACGCTTGATGGGCTCGTTAGCCACATACTGTCTTGTGCAACTGAACTGAACTGAACTGAAATAAAGAAATATTTATTAAATCCATTTTTGTCTCATTCGTGTGATTAGCAATGCGCTCGTCCCCGGTGAGTGCTTAGTCTCGCATTCCGGTGGGTAAAAGCCAGCGACGTATGGTATTCGGCTTCGCGCAGGCGCTTAGTTTTTTATTATAATGCAGTTGCATTATGAAAACAAATATCCTGTAAGGCTTTTAATATGAATCGAAAGTAGTTAAGCTGGAACATGTGGCAATACACTGATCATTCGTTAACGAGACGGTGATGCGTCCACCGTGTGGAAAAAATTATATTCGTGACAAAGTGTAATGAATAGCAACATACTTAGAAGTGTGCCGTAATTGCCCGCTCCCGATGCTGCATAGAGCGAAAAGTTTACAAATAAATAAATAAACAAACACTAATGAGGCAGAGTTCATAAATGAATTGACCAATTGTGATACATGTTAAATGTCATAAAGAAAGACAACCTCATACTATAGTAATGATTTTCTTACTCGGCACGTGCAAACACAGCTTTACCAAATAAATTAAAATTTTAATTCTTCGGTTTGATAGATATCGACATAAAGTCTCGATGTTATACTTGTTTGCCACTGTTATATAGGGTTCTTACAAAGAACGTCGTTGTTCAATTTACAGTATCACAAAGTGATTCCTGGCCGGGCGCTCGAGGGGCACATATAAGACCAATATACTTTGTTGTTTACATTTCCTTCCATTACAAATCACAACCGGTTTATCGCTGTTTACCCTCATATCGACTTGAGTGCTTGACCAAGAATCACTTCGTGATTCTGCATTTGAACATCGTGGTTCTTTGTTAAAAACCTCATTAAACAGTGGCATACCAGTATACCATTTTTAGCATCAAAACACTGTTTCAAGCCTCACTGAACCTGATGTTACTGTTTCCATCTGATAACGACAGACAGCCAGAAACCGGTAGTGTAGTGTAACAGATGGGCATGTGAGCACCACAATACAATTGGTCTCAATTTTATTCAAAATGTTTCTTCATACCTGCATATATTATCTCTGGAAATAATAAAAGAATTGTTGAAAAACATACCCTTCTCAGTTTTGATTGCTCTTTGTGGCTTCATTGCTGGATCTGTGCAGCATGAATATGAGTGATACTTATTATACCATTATTTTGAAATTTAAATGAAATCGTGTTGTATTGGATTGCAAACGTTTTTTTGTAATATAGATGCACTAAAATTTGAATATTTTATACTTAGAATACAGCGCACATATTTCGAATTATATGCAACATTAGGATCCGAGAAACTTAGTAACGATTTTGAGAATGTTTCTACATGTTTAACAAAATATTGTAACCCGAAATGTGTTTTAATATATGTAAACGTACAAGGAACTTCTTTACCATCGTGTTTGTCTGAAAAACAGTGACAAAAATATTTTACATACAGAAAACCTCTGTTTGTCATATTTTGATTCATTTTCAAAGAATTAATGATTCAAAACTATATTCCGTATGCTGTTCGCAGATTTGGTTTTATGAATATGAATGTGAATCTCAAAACTTTAGACAGAATTATACCAACATTTTGTGCATTTGTCATCGCATTAAATGTTGATGCATGCGGATCCAGATTCTACTGTCTCTACCGGTTGAGTGAAAACTGCGCGAAACGTGTCGTAGTGAGCGATGGAAATGTATGCAAATGTGGATGTTTTAAATTTAACTTTAATATATTATTGAAAGTATTTTTCGAAAAAATTCTAAAAAATAAACACCATGCATGAATTACCTACAAAATATTGAAATAAGTTGTCGGAGAAATGCTGCTTAATTGAGAATTTTTTACTTACAATCCGCCGGGTGCAAGGAAACGGTCACTGGGGAAGATCAATAAAATGCGCATCAAAGTTCCAGGAAAAGTTTATGTTCTAATTTATCCAGCATTTCGTTCTACTTACCAAAAAAATATTGTGGCGATTCATTCAGTAGATCTGTACATTCAAAATATTAGATTTTGTGTTGAATGTTATAATTTTTGTGAATGTTACTTACATTTACGGTCGAAAAATTTCACTGCAAAAAGAGGAGTTTGATTGAGTTAAACATTTCCTCATATAGTGAGAAGGTTTACAACAGGATTGTTTTTTCATCCGGGTTCGCATTACAAAACATAATTGGGCAGTATCCTTTCTACAGTCTTGGAGAAAGTTGATTATTTTGATTGCCAGTTTTAAAGTACTCATTTTTTAAACAGAAATGTTTCATTTCGTACATCAATATTCTAAGCAGTGGCTGTATTATTTGTTAACTGGTAAGTAATATTCTATGTGCGATTATACTACATCTTAGTAAATTAAACACAGTTGATGTCGTAATTCCGATGTGAGTGTTCATAGGCACATTCTATTGTCGGTAATTTAACCAGTAATTCTTTTTCGAATTTGCTGAGGAATAGTTATCGGAAAATGTTCTGCTAATAACTAAATTATAAACAGATTTTAAATAAGAATAAGGAAGCAAGATGAAAATATAAACAAAATCTTAAGATGTTCACTCGCCAACTACTTACCGAACCAACACAACCCGTCAGGTCCATCAACTAACAATCAAAGGAACATTTCATAGTTAGGTTGTTAGCAATCAATGACTATATTCTCCCGTAATATATTTAAGACGCTTACTCTTTCCCATTTCATTCATTTTCAATTCTCCCTCTAAAATAAAATTCCGATATCACTAATTTTATTTACTGTTCCTATTCATCAAAAATATCTTTAGCACTAAATATATAATATTGTTGAATATAATGAATTTATATTGAATACCTTTTGGAGAACTTGACAACAAGTAATGATACATACAAGCTGATTACACTTATCCGATATAATATATTCTTAACATGACAAGGTAACGTGCATTTTTTATCCGTACAATTCAGCGTCGGAAGCTATAATGAATAGACGGACTCTTTCAAGCAACCACGTATTATGGCAGACGACTTTACTCACAAAATATCATTCAGTTTTGTGCCTTTGATTCAATACAATATTGAATTCACAACTGTTAGTCATTACCCACCAAGATTTCTAATATACCATCACACGGTTAATCATTCTGCAAACATATTCACACTGCCGGATTTCCAATTTTTTAAAAGTTAATCAAAATTAATTTTCTAGCTATCATCCATGCGAGGTTTTATAACTAATAATTGTTCAAAATCTATCAAATATGGGCCGTCCTAATCACTGAACGACATTCTTTACATCTGTATCTGTCATTCAGAAAAATGCCGCTTTCCTGCTTCATTCCAAACTAGCTATCTTCAACTAGTAATCTCAATGAATAATAGGGCGGACGCTTGTCTAATATCGCAAGGGCTAAGGATAGACCGTGGGAGATAAAATATAAACACTCACAACCTGAATAAACTCAGCATATTTGAGGGATTCCGTTATGGGTCAATAGGAACATGTTAACGGAGCAGCTACAGGAATTCCATAGAAAATGTACACTCTCCGACTTCAGCTATTCAATATATGTTGGAATAAAGGAACCAATGTGAATACTTTTATTTAACATATAAGATTGATCTTTTCCACATGTAATCTTAATTATTTTAGGATTCCTATTCAATATTATGTCGATTTTTCATTGATAAGCTGATTGAGACTTCATAAATGTGACCGATCCGAAAGTTACGGACTTGTTAAAAATTTGTCGTTTGATATCTGTTACATTTTTACTGTAAAAGTTAAAGTAATATGCAAACCCTAGTGAGATAAACTAAATTTTTTGTTGAATGATATATTCGCTGGAAAATTAGAATCCGAAAGTTTTAGTCAAAAACATTCGATAAATAGCTCTGCGTTAATGGTTACTACATAAAGGAACACTATCACAATATATGCCTGTGTTGTTTTGTTAATCGTTCATTGAATACATCTTTTGATGGAGATATCCTTAGGCGAAGTAAGTGGAAGATCGTTGCAATCTTGATGTGCGGAATTGCACTTCAATACATAATGATCGAGTTGTAGAAAAAGATTGAGATTTGTCTATTTCGGTGTGGAGAGGATGAGAATTATTGGCGAGAATATTTTTAATAAGTCGTTCACTAAGAATAATGTACAGTTTCATAATAATTTCAAATATGTTTTCGTAGGAGCAAGAACCTGTAAAAAACTAATTTTTGATGCAAGTTCCTTACTGAACAACATTTTCGAAAGGAGCACACAAGAAAGGCATGAGAGCAGTATAAATGATTAATTCTCAGTTCTGCGTAAAATAATGGATACGGTGAAGTGAGAAATCACAACAGACCTAACGAAAAAATTTGAAGATGATTGTTTTAAAGGAGAGTTCACGAGATTTAGTGATAATTAAATGCTGAAGCCTATATAGCTGGCAAGTTTCTATCTTTCATGTTCTGTGAGTTTTATTCTGGATCACTGGAAATTGATACTCAAAACATCACACGTGTCGTTGCACAGATACGTAAAAGCAGGTGCTACACATAATTCCGGATTTCAAAACAAGCATCTCTCATCAGACCAGTTAGTAAGTTCATCCAGTTAATGGTATATCTGAAGAGCTAATTTCAGGTACAACACGCCCAATTAGAACATTATCAGTATATTCAAGACTAAAACGTGAGGCAGGAAGTTATGTTTGAAAATGAACAAAGAAAGAATCGGACTGAAGAAGTTCCTTCTCAGTTGAAAACTAGGAAGTACGTATTCGGGAATATGTTGAAATATGTTCAGGACCGATCGATTAGTCATATACATGCAAACAACATTTGTAAAACAATTAGTTAGGAAGTTTTGGGTGAGTTTCATTTGTGACATTGAAGCTTCGTCAGACCAAAATATTAGTCAAAACTGTTCTAAGCGTTGCTACCAAATTTTGTTTTCATGAAGTACATAGTCCTTCGACTTAGATCAATTCATATCTTTCCGTAAATTATCCACAAAACAAAGATTTACGCACGATCTACAGAGACAAACGCATTTTTTAATCGAAGACAAATTATGTCCTTTTCTCCAGTGCACGTAAAAGTACACAAGAGCTTCTTTCTTAGAGCGCTCTGTGCGAAGTGCGGACCCGTTATCATCCTTGTTAAACAACAAATTTTGCATGCGATCGTGTTTCATGTTCTCTAAAACTTCTAAAATTTCTAAAGAACCTGTAATGTGTCGGAACATCTCTGTTGACCTTTTGGAAACCGGGGTAAGTTTAAGGGGTGTAATGGATGGGGATGTGACCACAACAATACATTGGGGTAAGTTTAACTTTTATGTATTTATCGGAATTTGTGCTGATCGATAAACATCAATTGAATATCGAGGTTCTCTGGTGTGCTGACCTTAGATCAAACCGGTCATGATCTGATACCCTGCGTTCTTTCACATTAGCCAGCTAAATCAATGCACCCCGGAAGTGCCTAGTATCTTTATTCACCCAGCCAACAATTTATGTGAAGCCTATTGAGCATTTCTTTTCTAATATACTTGATTGATTTTCATGTCGTGAACTTGAAACGCTGTGTGAAATTCCTCATGATGAAATTATTCAACGAACAAAAGTTATCAAGAAAATTGATTGAAATTCTCGTGAATTATTACAACGAATCTGAGTTCAACATTTTGATGGAATTTCGGGATTAAACTATTCAGGCATACATGAATGCAAGAAAAATATGCGTGACATATTGTGTGAGTGGAAAAGCATTGTGTAGAATTGCTACATGGATTATTAGTAAGTAGTTGATTAATACGACACAACAGTGCGTGCGTACATTCAAATTCTGGCAAAATCGTGTTTCATAGGAATATGTTCTTTGAAATAATCTGCAATCCAATAAGTTGAAGTTCAAAACTATGATAAATGTATGAATTACGAGAAATTTGTTTTGCCCCACAAGTGCATGAAGGTTTCACGCTCCACAGCTTTTCGAATGACAGAAGAGTTTGATTCAACAGGAAGAATCTCTCATACAATGCTCAAAGCAATAAGCAGTACTTGGGCAAACGATGTCAGTTACACTGTGACGGCGTAATCTACGATTATTTTGCAACTGAGAGCCGTACCTGCTCTTCTCCTGCTTGCAGACACAGTGTCTCCAAGGTGAGCTGTCAAGAAGGAAGTTCTTCTCAACTTTTGGGAGCAATGTCAAGAGCGTTTATATTTCTTTTGCAAATATTTCTGTACCGCAGGTGCGATGTACCCAATGATCGACTTTCTCATTTAAACTCATCATAGAGTAGATGTTTAGGAATACGATTATTTTCATTTTCTGTACACATTGCATAGCCACCGCAAGCGGTGATACCGTATTAGAGTAAACATGCACTGTAGACCAGCTTTTGAAAGCACTTCAACAATCGTTAAATTTTCAATCAACGATATTTTTGAGATAGGTTGTATGGTTCTCAAATGGAAAGCATTCGGCATCCTTCCGTGTAGAGCTTGGATGGTTTCACTGCAGCACAATAAAGCATTTACTACTCACGCGCTCTATATCATCAACTTTGTCTTTACTAAAATCTTGCAGTTGATCAGACACGAGATTTCAATCGAGAAAAGATTGCAGCTCCTCGACAAATCCGCTTATCAATCTCGCCTTCTAGCGTGATGCTATCCGCAATGGTCGAACCAAGATATGTGAAATGACGTACTTTTTCAAGATGATAGTTTCCATCAGTGATGGCTGGCGAAAAAAGTTTATTGACTGATGACTTTGGACTTGCTTATGCTCATTGTCAGCCTAAAGTCTTTGCATGCTGAGAAAATGCAGTACATTAGCAACTGAATGTGTTTTTATGAAAGAGGAATAATGGCTGCATCATCGGCAAACAATAGATCACGGATTAGCAAATCACTTAATTTGTGCAATCAACTGGTTCATATTTAAATGCATGGCATCACTTCTCGTGCGTAGGTAAATATCTTCTGTTCTCGTCCTATAATCGTGGTTCATAATATGAGCATATAAAATGCCGAATAGCGTGGAAGCAAGAAAACATCCGTCTTTGACACCTCCGACATTTTCCATGGCTGCTAACGTTGAAATTGGTTTGAGAACCTCATGTCAGATTGGAGCGAAATAACGTGTTCTAGCAATATTAGAGGGCAGCCTATAAGATCAAACATTTTGGAGTGACCCACTCTGACGTCGTAGTCGAATGCTTTCGTTAAATCAACAAAAAGCGCATATAATTGTACCGGCGTGGGGGTAGACAGACAAGCTGAGAATGATTGCGTCAGTTCTTCTCATGACAACAAGGCATGTGGCACACATCTGGCAACTTTTCTGAACATTCTTGTCATCAGTCCAACATTAACCACGTCCCCACCCGAGTTGCACGCGCGCACATCGATTGTGTCTTGATTCATTCCGAAAGTCAACCTGTCCGGCGCTAATCGCGTTCACACAGAATCCCACAACACAAGAGACACAGATTGGTCAATGCGTTTATTACGCACAAGACAAATAACAAGACACAAAGTAATGTGTTGCTCACATTCCCCGAACTTACACACCACTATCGGTTTCTGGCTGTTTGCCCTCATCAGGTAGAGACAGTAAGATTTGGGTCAGTGAGCTTTGAAACAGTGGTATTGTGGTATAATAGGTATACGTGTATACCACTCTTAAATTGGGTTTTTACAAAAAAAACCACGATGTTCAAATATAGAATCACAAAGTGATTTTTGGTCAAGAACTCAAGGCGTTATGAGGGCAAACAGAGTGAAACCGGTACTGGTGTGTAACGGATGGAATGTGTGCACCCAAAAATTCACAAGCTTATTTTATATAGGCAAATAACAACCACAACCATGATCCTCAACATGTCTGTCACTTCGATTTGATTTTCCAGTCGATTTCGTGCCAACCGGTACACTTCAAGCCCAACTCACGCAGGGCTCGTTCGACCGGCAATGACGAATTTCATATCGTTCGATTGAAGATGTTTTCACTCGAACCGTTTGAATGCAATCCATCCGCCTACTTGACATATTAAGAGTTCGCAATTGTCGTCGTCGAACTTTTCTGCTCTAATTGCTTTTCATGATTCAAGATTCAAGAATTGCTTTTGTGTTGTGTCGGAGGGTAGAGTACTGCATATCAATCGAAAGCCCATGTTTAGCGCTCATCGCTAATCCACTTTGCACCTTCACACTTTTTCTGAAATAGACGATCATGTCAACTGTTGACTTTCCCTTGCGGAAGTCATATAGATTTTCAACGTAAAATCTATCAGCTACTTCTATTCGCCCCATCTATAAATCTTCAGCAAAAATTTTGCTTACATCATATAGAAGAGAGATTTTTCGGTGTCTTGGTGTCTTGCATCTCATGAGGAACAATCCTCCTGCCAGCACTGCTGAAGAAATTAGGCTGTAATAAAGCTGTTCTGCAGCATTTGATGAGCTACACGGTCGATTGCTCTATCGAATTCATCAAGAGTAGGGGATTATCTACGTGTTCAAAGTTTAACAAACACTCAACATTTTCAAGTGCATGTGATAAAAAAGGTTGTCCATAGAGTTTCGAGAGAAGACCTGCTTTACCCATCTTTTCAGCGTCTCAGTTTTGTCTATAATCGGTTAACCAGATACTTTAGAACTGCACAGATCTGGAACGTCAGTTTTACACAAGCCAGTCAATGGTGAGTGTCGCATTCTGCGCTTTGATATGATCTGTTGAGGAGTACGCTTTTTTATCAAACTGATTCTAGTGTTACGACCAGGGGTGCTTCTAAGAGAATTTGTGCTGTGGTTTTGTTTAAGAGTGTTAGTGACACAAAGACTAAACTCTGTACACAGTTTTAAAAGACGTTGTCCATTTTCTTTGGTTCTACATACTTCGAACTTTCCTAAACAGGTTGGCTAATAGTCATAATCTTTACACTTTCTGACATTGAAATCACTAAATACCACTGCACAATTTTTAGTAGCCCGTATTTAGGGACAGTTACCATACTATGATTAAAAGCGTCTTTTTCAGCTGATCTCACAGGGAGTGTCGGGGCATAAACATTGACCAACTTAAGGGTAGCAGTAAAGAACTTCAGATATATAGTCTGAATCCGTTCGCTTTCGTTGCTGCTGCTACTTTTTGTAAGCTGTTTCGCACAGCAAATCAAACCCCATACAGTTGATGCTCATCCGAGTCTCTTCCTTAAAAAATTGTGTAATCTCTTTCTGTTTGCATACCTGTGCCTGGTAGACTCGTCACTCGCAGAGCAGCCACGTCCACCTTGATTCTTTTTAGAGCTTTGTTAATAGCAGCGGCTTTTCTTATGTTTCTGATGTTCGGGACGTCTTCATGAAATATAGGATGCATGAACTGGATGATCCTGTTCTTAGATTCAAATTTGATATGTGTGTGTTAGCATATTGTTTCGGTAAACATTACAGGCTAGGAAACGAATATTCAGATGCAATAGTTTGAAAATCAGCAGCAACTCTGTTTTGCTTGAGCAAAACCTTGCTACCTAGAATAACATCTGATTGTTAAACTACAACAGGTTGCTGGTAATGGTCTTAGCACCATAACTGATTTCTTGATATTCTGTGACCAGCTATTACGAACATAATAGCAACGCGAGAGCATTCCATGTATTTTGACATACAAGTAGGCTCTAACAGGAGCTGAGTATTAGGAACTTTATGACGCCGTGGATATTTTTAATCAAATCAACGAGATATCAAGATAGATACAATTGAAATAACAGCGAAAATTTAGCGAATCCGCCGATAGAATGTGAGAAAACTTAGTTGCAATAAGCAGGAAACGGGTAGAATATATGTGCACGGAAAATATTTTCGCGGTATATTAATTGTGGTAATGTTATTGGCGACGAGATGAATACAAACTAAGTTATTTCTGGTGGAAATGCGTTATTTAACTGGGGTTCTAAATCACCATCATCACCATTATCCCAAAGGAGTATATCATTTTGCCAATAAGAATTCAGTAGTGTGTTGCGTAACTAATATCATGCTACGCTAATAGCCGATTGTGCTGACCTACATTTGAAAATACGATGCCGTTCAACTGCAATCATCCAATTCCAAAATTTCTGTCTAGGTCCGAGCGAACTGGCATTACCTCAACAAAACTAGTTTATGAATGTGCACCACTTCGGCATGCTCCAGATTTAAAAAATATAATGAAAATAAAAGTGGTAACAAAGATGTGTGATGAAACTTAATGCACATGGCTGAACTGAGAACGACGGTAAAGGAAGATTGATGAACAAGCACAGCGAAGATACCCATGCGACTTTCAAGTTTACAGCAAACGCAGGCTTCCTTCAATCATTTTTCTAGTAACTCCGTCAGACAACAATCCTCGGAGAAGATGCTAAAAGGCTGCTATTACATGAGATTCTAGGCGAGAATTTTAAAAATGGATACACCCTGTTAGGAGGGTCACCTTCAAACGAATTATACTTATCATTGTGTTCACTTTACACTAACAATTCTTCTCCCCATTTTAGCCTACCCTTCAATTGGACTGTGTGCTCTTTTTCTCACCTTTTTTCAATAGAACTTTCATCCAGAAGCTCTCTGCTCAATTGTCTGTTTGAGATACAGTTTAATCTTAGAACTTGGGATTATAACATTGGCGACGGGAATTTACAACGAATCCAATCATGTCATTTTCATCAGAGGATTGGAAAGCGATTCTTGATCATCAACACAAACAATTCGAACAAACACAAATGTGTTTGATTCAATCGCTAACACAATGTCTCAACCTTCAGTCTTCAACTCTGTCCCAGAGTTCCAATTCACCAGCATTTATGGAATCGACTGCTTCTATAATTTCAGAATTCAATTACGATCCTGCATCTTACTTTCGATTCATGGTACAACCGATGGAAAGATACATTTCTGAATGAATTTTCCTGTCAAGATGATGCGTGGAAATCCCGCCTTCTTGTTCGCAAACTTAAAACTATCGAGCACGATCGTTTCACAAATTTCATTCTGCCCAAGCAACCGAAAGATCTTTGTTTTTCTGAAACTGTAGAGCGATTACGGGAAATTTTCGGAGATGAATCCTCCTTATTCAACACCCGTTACAATTGTTTGAAGCTATCGAAACGAGATGGTGATGATTACGTTACGTTTGCCGGCATCGTTAATCGTGAGTGCGAAACATTCCAGCTACAGAACCTTACGGAAGATCAATTTAAATGTCTTATTTTCATCGCTGGTCTCCAGTCACCACAAGAAGCCGACATACGTACTAGATTACTTTCTAAACTCGAACACGAGAAAGAAGTAACTGTGCGTTCACTCACCACTGAATGCCAAAGACTGATTAACCTCAAACACGACACAGCTCTCATCCAGCGGACATCGCTGCCGACTTCATCTGTCACCGTACATGCCTTAGCAAAAGAGACAGTAACATCTGTCAAGAAGCCCCCTACGGCATGTTGGTCATGCGGAGATTGGCACATTGCACGTTTTTGTCCATTTAAAAAGCATCAATATCATCAGTGCCACAGACGCGGACACAAGGAAGGGTTTCGTCACTCCATGTTAAAAGGCAATCACAATCCATCAAAGAGCACCCCAAAAGCCGTCCGTCACAAGCAGTACCCTCATAAAAACTGCTATCTAATTCCGTATTCGCAACGTTCAACGGAGAATTTCAATCTCGACGTAAATACGTAATTGTTTCAATCAATAACGTTCCGATCCGCCTCCAGCTGGACACAGCCTCGGATATTACGTTGATCTCACGTAACGCATTGGAATTAATTGGAAAACCTCATATTCTACCCACCAGTCACGTGGCCCAGAGTGCATCAGGCAATACGGTAAATTTAACCGGAGAATTGATTTGTGAAATCACTTTTAACAACCAACAGTTTTCTGGTAAATGCTATTTAACGGACTGTGCAAACCTGAATTTACTCGGACTGGACTGGATTACTAAACTTCAACTCATGGATGTACCTTTAGGTTCCATCTGTGAGGCTATCCAATCGCACACAACATCAGATTTACGTAATCAATTTACTGAAAACTTGAAAACGAAGTTTTCTGACGTCTTCCAAGACGGCCTGGGTTGTTGTACAAAACTGAAAGCTAGCCTCAAGCTTCGACCTGGTGTCACACCAGTATTCCGAACGAAACGTCCAGTCCCTTATATTGGTCAAGCAGATGCATTATCCAGACTAATGGATTCGCAGCGCCAGCAACCTGAGGATACCGTCATCGCGTCAATAACCGTTGAACCTGACATCAGTAATGAATTTACTAATATTATTCGTGCGTTACCAATAACCTCTGATATGATACGTGAGGCTACTGCTCACGATACCGTCCTTCAGAAGGTCCTACATTTTAACCGCACCCAATGGCTCCGTACATGTGACGAAAATCTTCAACCGTTCTTTCGGCGCCGTAAGTCTCTATCAGAAAACGCAGGATGCCTGTTGTTCGCAGAACGTGTGGTTGTGCCATCAACACTAAAAAAGGATGTTCTCAAACAGTTTCACATTGGTCATCCTGGCATTAGCCATATGAGAGCGTTGGCACGAAGTTATGTATATTGGCCTAATATGGACAAACAGCTAGAGGATCTCGTAAAAACATGTTCTAACTGTCAATTGGCGGCGAAGACCCCTAGAAAAACCGAGTTATTTTCATGGCCCACACCAGAATCACCATGGTCCAGGGTTCATATTGATTTTGCTGGTCCGATTAACAATCGAAATTATTTGATCCTAGTCGACGCATTCAGCAAATGGCCCGCAGTGTTTCACATGGTTCGAGTCACTTCAAGTGCAACGATCACTAAACTGCAGCAGGTATTCAGCCGATTTGGTGTCCCAGATACTCTTGTTTCCGACAACGGAACAGCTTTCACTTCGGCGGAGTTTGCATCATTCTGTCAACAAAACAATATTGAGCATAAACGCACGCCTCCGTTTCACCCACAATCCAACGGACAAGTAGAAAGATTTGTGTAAACATTCAAGAGAGCACTCTCGAAACTCAGAGGGGAAGGAACCACGTCAGACATCATTGAAAGGTTCTTGCTCAGTTACCGAGCCACGCCGAATCCCAATGTACCTAACAGTGTATCCCCGGCAGAGGCACTCATGAATCGAAAGATTCGATTACCATTGGACATCATCCGTCCATCGTTTTCTAATGAGAAACCGACGCATGGAAAACCAGTTCAACCATCACCATGGAGCCGTCAGTCGGTTCTATAAGCCAGGCGCATCCGTACTGGCAAAAGACTATCGAAGTGGTGGTGAAACATGGACACACGGACAAATTGTTCGCCGCGTGGTACACGTGATCTATGAAGTTGATGTACAATCTTCCATCTGGATCCGTCATGCAAATAAGCTGCGCTCATCTTCTTTGCCCGAGATTGTAAACCACGATCCTGGTATTCCACTGGACATCTTGCTAGACATATTTGAACTACCTGAGAGGTTGACCATATCCTCGCCAGAAAAGCGAGATGTTCAAACTACCTGTACACCAAGAAGATGGACCGTGTTCGAAAGAAAGTCAAACCTTTGCAGCTGAACCCACGTAAACAGTCCTATCGTTGAAGACTTCCTGGGGGAGGTGTTAGGAGGGTCACCTCCAAACGAATTATACTTATCATTGTGTTTACTTTACACTAACAATTCTTCTCCCTATTTTAGCCTACCCTTCAATTGGACTGTGGTGCTCTTTTTCCCACTTTGTATCAATAGAACTTTCATCCAGAAGCTCTCTGCTCAATTGTCTGTTTGAGATACAGTTTAATCCTAGAATCACGGGATTATAACACACCCCAATGTTGGATCACATGAATCCCAACAATAGAGACGGAAGCTGTTAAGTAGAAGGAATTCGGTTATCGCATTCTTAGCTTAGCCAGATTGTGTTCAAGTTGGGAGCGTTTTATGGAACAGTAATAAAATATTAGAAAAAGATTAAATGGTTCACTTCCAGAATACTGTCATTGTATTAGGTTTTATAACTAGTATTCATTCATCACGTTGAGGAATGAATAAATACAACGAGATAGAAACGTCGGTTTTAAATGCTTCATCAAATCTAACCCAAGCATTCTTATGTTATATGATGCTGAATTTCAGTAAGGTATAATTTTGCCATCAGCTACTAATTACCAAAATAATGTATTCTCAGAAAGAAACTTATTTTTCGATATACAAAGAATTATTTCAAAAATACCATTTGAATTTTATTTTTTGAAATTTACAAAGAAAAAGCTAAAAGGTCAGTGAATGATTAACAAACATCCAATAAACACACACACAACACAACACATATATATATAGAGAGATATTTAAGTATATAAATTGTGTCTTAGTACAAACTTATCATCACGGTCTAAATACACTGTTTAAGGCCCGCGAAGTCTGTACGCGGTTTTACTGTTTAAAAGTGTTATCACGAATTAATTAGTTCTCGAATTTTGAAAACATTCATTTAATAAGCTGTTCATAACTAACCCTTTATTTCGCCTTCATCACCTTGCCTCCAAACGATCTTCATTATCCATCCGTCAGCTGATTTATGAATGAAACAATTTTTCACATAACCAAGAGAAGATTTGAAATTTATAACATACCAAACATTATTATACTTGAATGCCGCTGTTACGTAGGGATCGTACAACGAACCATGATGTTCAAACACAGAGTCACTAGGTGATTCTTCGTCAAGCATTCAAGGCGCTTATGGATGACTAAAGTAATGTGTAAGTGCGAGGGATGTGAGCAACACATTACTTTACCAAACATTGTATTTCAACACTTGCTGGAATTGATTATGTAATTGATGATTTTGAAACTCAATTAAGATAATATCATTTCATTCTGATAGGTTTCTATTTAGTTCTAGGTTTTAAAAAACAGTAAAGTAGGAAAGATGAAGCATCCTTAAAAAAGTTAAGAGTCGAATTGATGCCATGACCTTTTGATGTACATGAAACATTAAGACTAACAAGATGAATCGGAAGTTTGCAGGAAAATCAGTCGTATCAAAATTCGAACGGCCTAATAGCATCGAATGATTGGTTTACAGTTTAATTTCGAAAGAGTATAATAATAAACTTCGGTAGCGAATACGGTTTCCCATACAATTTTAGTGACCGAACATTTGATTACGCAAAGGAAATACAAACGTTTTGGGCTGTGGTTGGCCAAAACGTCGGTCGATGTCGACCATGGTTGTACATCACATCGCATGAATTTCATGTTTTGCAACGTTTTTGATGACTAAACAGTCCGATTCAGGAGGAACAATCTCTCCCGCAACGCTTGCAACGATAGTCAGAAATCTGTTGTATTGCATCAGTAGCACGCCGGCGGCGTGATCTGCGTTCAGCAGCCAGGAGCTGTATTTTCTCCTCCCCGGCTTTCAGTCGACGCTTTACACAATGCCTCCAAAGTGAGCGGTCAAGAGCAAGTTCTTCCCAGCTTGCGGGGTCAATGCCAAGAGCTTTCATATCTCTTTTGCAAACATCTTTGTACCGCAAGTGCGGTCTGCCCAATGGTCGACTTCCTAATTGCAACTCGCCGTAGAGTAGATCTTTCGAAATACGACCATTTTCCATTCTATAGACATGACCAAGCCACCGCAGGCAGCGCTGACGTGATAGGGTGAACATGCTCTGTAGACCAGCTTTTGAAAGCACTTCAGCGTTAGTCACTCTGTCCATCCACGATATGTTCAAGATACGATGGATGCTTCGTAGATGGAAAGCATTCAGCTTCCGTTCATGTCTTGCGTGGGTGGCCCAGGTTTCACTGCCGTATAGTTAAGCATATAGTACGCACGCGCTGTATACCACCATCTTCGTCTTTACAGTCAGCTTGCGGTTACCCCAAACACGAGAGTTCAATCGGGACAAAATGACAGCTGCTCTGCCAATCCGCTTATCAATCTTCGTGTCTAGCGAAAGGTTATCCGCAATGGTTGTACCAAGATATGTGAAATGATGTACTGGTTCGAGCTGACAGTTTCCAACAGTGATGATTGGTGGCGATACAGTCCCTTGACCAAGGACTCTGGTCTTGCTCATGCTGATTGTTAGACCAAAGTCTTTGCATGCCGACGAGAAACAGTCCATTAGCGACTGTAGGTTCTCTCGGGAGTGAGCAATAAAGGCTGCATCTCGGCAAACAACAGGTCACGGATTATCACATCCCGTACTTTGGTTTGTGCTCTCAACCGGTTCAGGTTGAAAAGCTTGCCATCACTTCGCGTGCGTATGTAAATGTCTTCTGTTCTCGTCTTAAAAGCGTGCTTCAGAAGCAGAGCAAAGAAAATGCCGAACAGCGTGGGAGCAAGAACACACCATTGTTTGACGCCTCGACGAATTTCAAATGCTTCTGAACTGCAACCGTTAAAATGGACTGAGCCCTTCATGCCTGAGTGGAACGAAATAACGAGTCTCAGCAGCCTTGGGGGAAGCCTATCAGATCGAGCATTTTGAAGAGACCCTTCCTGCTGACGTAGTCGAATGACTTAGTTAAATCAATAAAAACAGCGTATAATGGCATACGCTGTTCCCGACACTTTACTTGAAGTTATCTCAGGGAAGCCACATTGAGATTCGGAGTAAATTCTATCAGCTAAAACTTGCAGCCTGATCGGTAAGACTTTAGCAAACAATCTGCCTACACAATTCAGAAGGGAGATTCCTCTGTAATTGATGCAGTCTCCTCTGTAACCCTTATTCTTAAATATCGTGATGATCTTTGTGTCTCGCATCTCTTGTGTGACACCCCCCTCCTGCCAGCACTGAAGAAGCAAATGGTAAAGAGGCTGTAATAATGCTGCTCTATCGCATTTGATGAGCTCAGGTGGAATTCCGTCGTCACCAGGGGCCTTCCCATTCGCTAAGCGGTCGATTGCCTTATTGAACTCATCAAGAGTAGGAGGGGTATCTAGATATTCAATGGTCGGCAACCGTTCGACATTTTCAAGTGCATGCGGTAGAACCGTAATATCCCTAGAGTAGAGGGAGGAGAAGTGCTCTACCCAACTTTCTATCTGTTGAGTTTTGTCGACAATCGGCTTACCAGATAAAGACTTAATGGGAGCCGTTTTAAGTTTGTTTGGGGCAATGGCTCTCTTGATCCCATCATATATACCGTGAAAATTGCCGGTATCCGCA
Organism: Atriophallophorus winterbourni; assembly: GCA_013407085.1. Taxonomy (NCBI): domain Eukaryota; kingdom Metazoa; phylum Platyhelminthes; class Trematoda; order Plagiorchiida; family Microphallidae; genus Atriophallophorus; species Atriophallophorus winterbourni. The sequence continues at coordinate 91,778 of JACCGJ010017942.1, forward strand.
GCTTTTTGGATGTTGAGGCTAACTTCAGTCCAATAGTCGTTTGCACAACGCCTTGCAGTCTGTTGGACCTTATTTCTAGCTGGCTATGTTTTGAAAAAACTTTGAAGAAATCCGAACAATTAACTTCGAGTATTATAAAGGGTTTAAGATGAGATCTTTTCCTTTAATGATGCTGTTGGCCTGCTTCAGTCGATTTCGACCATGTATGTACATCACAATCGCATAAAAGTTTCATGCTCCACAGCTTTTTGAGTGACTAAACAGTCCGTTTCGGGAGGTGCAATCTCTCCCGCAGCGCTCGGAGCGATAGACAACACCTGGTCGTTGGGCGTCAGTTGCACGCCGGCCGCATGATCTGCGTTCAGCAGCCAAGAGCTGTATCTGCTCCTCCACAGCTTGCAGACGACACTTTACACAATTCCTCCAATGTGAGCGGTCAAAAGCAAGTACTTCCCAACTCGACGGGTCATTCCCAAGAGCTTTCATATTTCTTTTGCAAACGTCTTTTTACCGCAAGTGCGGTCCGCTTAATGGTCGACTTCCTGATTGCAACTCACCGTGGAGTAGATGTTTTGGAATACGACCATTTTCCATTCTGTATACGTGGCCGAGCCAGCGCAGGTGTCGCTGTCGAAGTAGGGTGATCATGCTATGTAGACCAGCTTTTGAAAGCACTTCAGCATTAGTCAATTTGTCCATCCACGATATGTTTATGATACGAAGGATGCTTCGTAGATGGAAAGCATTTAGCTTCTGTTCGTTTTATGCCCGGATGGTCGAGGTTTCATTGTGGTACAGTAATAATAATAATAATGATATTATTAATAGCAGCTAGAAATAAGGTCCTACAGACTGCAAGACGGTCTGCAAATGACTATTGGACGGATATTTGCCTTAGTATCCAGAAAGCTGCGGATACTGGAAGTTTTCACGGTACGTATAATGGGATCAAGAGAGCCATTGGTCCAAACAAACTTTAAACGTCTCCCATTAAGTCTGTATCTGGTGACCCGATCGTGGACAAAACTCAGCAGATGGAAAGATGGGTAGAGTAGTACTCCTCTCTCTACTCTAGGGAGAGAACTGTTTTATCGCATGCACTTGAAAATTTCGAGCGGTTGCCGACTATTGAATATCTAGATACTCCCCCTACTCTTGATGAGCTCAATAGGGCAATCGACAGCTTAGCGAATGGGAAGGCACCTGGTGACGACGGAATTCCACTTGAGCTTAATAAGCGGATTGGCAGAGCAGCTGTCATTCTGTCCCGTGTTTAGGGAAACCGCAAGCCGACTGTAAAGACAAAGATGGTGGTATACAGCGCGTGCATACTAAATGCTTTACTGTAAGACAGTGAAACCTCGACCATCCACGCAAGAAACGAACAGAAGCTAAATGCTTTACATCTACCAAGCATCCTTCGTATCTTAAACATATCGTTGATGGGCAAATTGACTAATGCTGGAGTGCTTTCAAAAGCTGGTCTACAGAGCATGATCACCCTACTTCGACAGCTACGCCTGCTTTGCTCGCCCGCGTATACAGAATGGAAAATTCTCGTATTCCTAAACATCTACTCCATCGTGAGTTGCAATCAGGAAGTCCACCATTAGGCAGACGAGTAATCATAAATAATAATCTGAAACACTATTTCTAAAACTTACGTGAACGTCGGGGTTTGAGGCTGATTTGCGCTGAAATTTTAATGTCATTATAAATAAATAATTGGAGATTTCACTACGCTGGTAACGATGAATAAAATTGACTCACTTGTGTGATCAGCCTTTATTACTTCGTCAAAAATAAATTACATTAATTTATTTGAAAATACACAAAGGTTGTTCCCTATTCGCGAGCAATCTATGAAGTAATGTAATTAGAGTTTTGACATTATATTATCATAATTTGAATGCATATTGATGCATACAAATGAGAATATTTATTCGAGATCAAGGGTCTAACTCCATCTGCATATGTGTTGGCACGTGGGATTGAACATTTTTGTTCTTTCCATATTTACCATTATTCTACTGTTCCAAGGCATGCGGATCTTGATCGTACTGTCCTTGCATGATGGGTGCAAACAGCACTAAACCATTCGTGTTGTGTGTGTGTGATAGGAATGCATGCAAATACGGAGTTTTGTTCATCTTCGTGGGTTTAACTCCCGAAATGTGTGTATGGAAACATGTGATTAAACATTTTGGCGTGCCAACCTCATAGAACAATTGCTCACAAGTTCACACTTTGCTTAACATTTTCCCACTGTTTTAAGGCATGCAGTAGTGCAAACAACAGAAAACACGTCGTGGGGTATACAATTAAAATGCATCCGAATGAAAATGATAAAACAAGAAATTGTTTGTTATTTGTGTTTTCTTATAAAAGGGCATGCCTCCTTGAAAGAACACCCGTGTATCTATAACTAGTATTAGGTATTTTCTTATAAAATTACATTATAATACATTAAAAACAGATTTGTTGAAACTTACACTTAAAAATAGGCTGCCAGCCTGTTTGTCCTTTAAAACAAGACAAATAAAAGGTTAATCGTTGAAATATCCCAAGGAATAGTACGTATTCTTGCATTCTTGCTCAGGAACTTGGGTTAATCGATGCAGCTTTCAATATTTACCAAACATTATACGTTCAAATTATAAACTGATTCAAATTTTAATAAATTTTAACGATATTTTGAAATGAAGATATTTCATTAGAAAAAGAAAAAATGGATTTATTCGCATTCACGAATTTTCAGCAATTACATTACTTCACTACAAAATTTAGAAAAGGACGAGCAGATTATGACATCAATTTATAATTTGTTAATTGAACGATATTTCTTGTCCGTCTTGAGTAAAATTTCCACATATGATCCAGTTCATTAGCAAATGCCGTAATCAAAACATTTGGGACAAAATGTTACTACAATTTCCGGCACCTGTACAATAGTACGCGTACAAATTGGGCCTCAGTTGATACCAAAACGTGATGCATTTGGCTCACAGCTGGCGTTAAAATTTGACGAAACAAGCGGATAAAACATGTGGAGAACTCGATTTTATGCAAGGCCGCGTTGAAGATCCCGCAATAACTCACCACGACGTCTTTTATGTGTTACTTAAATATAAAAAAATCATTGCTTGCAGTGATCGATTACGAATTTGCATAAAAATATATATTTGAACGACCATTCAAACATGAAATCCTAATGTCAAAAATTGAATATTTCCATCGGTTGCTTGTTTATTTGTCTTAATTATTTAATTGAAATCACATTTTGAGTGATACAGTGATTCCTGGTCAAGCGCTGGAAGCGCTGATTGTACTGCCCCTACCTGATGTGTGCAAACAGCATGAAATAGGCTGTGGGGTGTGTGATGCCAATTCTTCCTAATAGAAATGTTTTTCATGCTCATGGGCTTAACCCTTGAAACATGAGTATGATTAAACAGGTTGATCTTGACAACCTCAAACCCTAGTGGCTTACAAGCGCAACTTGTTCAACATTTTCCCACTGCTTCACGGCAAGTGGATTCTGATCGTACTGTCCCTAACTGATGAATGCATACAGCATGAAGCCCGTCCTAGGAATGTGTGTGATAAAATGCATGCAAATACGAAATTAACTATGGGGGCACTTGAAATATTAAATAGGTATACAAGAACATTTCTCTGGTGTAATTCCACGCATTTTTAAAACGTTTTCACACAACAATATTGATTTGAAGCCATGTCAAATTTAAAAACGTCAAATGATGATGCTGTGACAATGAATTGGGTGTATAGTGCAAAATCCTGATGTATGCTCACTCATTGTTGCATATGCTATTCCTTACATTAACATTTTGATCTCGAGTTTTCGACTGGAAAATCTCACTAGGGATTTGCAATCAAAAGAAAATAAAGTCATAACGACTAAACTGGAGTGCTTACCAATTCCAAAGTTATCACATTCATGTGGATCTTCAATGAGGGAAAATTGCGTGAACAAATTAAATTGCGCGTGGCTACCGTGAAATAATATCCGTTTTAAATCCAAAAGAAATGTATGAACTATTTTAAATTTCATTTTTTACATGAATCAATTTTCTGTTTCGATTACACAATCGTAAATTACAAAAATCCGCATTCTCAAGCTTTTCCATCACACAAATCACCCTACGACAAGTTTCTGTTTTGTGCATTGATCAGGTATGGATAGTACAAACAAAATTCGTGTCAACCTTATTTAATTGTAAGTTACAATTTCAAACATTGTTTATAATTGTAAGTTTTTTAAACACTCAGCCTAAAGTAAGTTTGAAGCCCTACAATACGGGCAATCAGATCGCGTTTTCAATTCAACCGAATATTTCAAAAATATCACAGCTTCAAATGAATACTTCTAAATGATTGAGGATTGAATGATGAGAATTCCTCTAGTGGATGACATTTCACTCATAATAAATCGAATTGTTGCAAAACGCTAAATATTGCATTTGAAATTAATTAACTATGAAATAAATGAGAACTCGAAGAGTTCATTTGATTTGACACTGGATTTGAAAATTTTAATAAACTAACGAATAAAATTCAAATCATTTTATTTGAAAAATAGAACTAATAAAAATTTAGCGGAACGTAAATAAAACTGTTAATCAACCCTTGGCAATTTTAATTATATTGACTTCTGCTATTTATAGTTTCGAATACATAAAGCATCAGTTAACCTCTTCAATTAATAAAGCAACATCAATTCAATTGTTTGAGACCAGATAATTAACGTGACGTGTGCATCATTTTTTGATAAAAAGCTAATATACATAATACTGTTCGGATCTGTGTAGTTTTTTAAAAAATAAAAATGGCTTGCAACAATCATCAAATTGTTATCTGTGTCGATCTGAGTAACATAATTTTAAATATTTTGATATTCCTTCGCATTAATATAGTATCTGTTAATGAAAGCACAACTAAGACGGAACTACGTTATAATGATATTTTTTCGCTAATAATATTTCAATGCTGTTGTTGTAAATATATGTAAATTATGGATTGAAGTATCTTAATTTTAACATACAATCTACTTTCTCAGCTATTTCATCACAACCTAAAATATGAATGATTTTTGTGAAATTTAAATAAATTTAGAGTAAACTTTTATTGAAAACAATTAAAATGATAACTACTATACACAAAAATTATTGTTCTATAAATATATATCTAATTTGTCTAAAATATTGAAGTCCATATGAGCATAGGAACATTAGTTGTCTTGCGACAATGAGGATTACGACTTTGTGTTGTGTAAGAGATGGGGATGTGAGCACCACAATATACTGGTCATTTATAATCACCTTGAGTTATTACACAGGAATCAATCCATGATGTCGTATTATAACGTCGGGGTTCTTTGTAAGAAACGTATTTAACTGTGGCGCACAATTTGACCGGAGTTTACCACCAGACAATTGATTCCAGACTCACTGAACCCGATATTACTATCTGCACCAGATGACGGCAAACAACCAAAAACCGGGAACGGTGTATAAGGTATTGTGATGTAAGCACCAAAATACATTGGAAATTTATAAGCGCCTTGATTGTTTGAATAAGAATCAATGTATGAATTCGTATTTGAAGAAACATATTTGTAAGAAACATATATAACAATGGCGCACACGTTTACACTGTTTCAAGGCTCAATGAACCTGATCTTATTGTTTCCACCTGATGACGGCAAACAGCCATAAAGCGGTCCTCGTGTTTAATCTGGGGTGATTTGAGCACCACAATATATTAGAGGATCTTAATTGTTCCATTTTAGATCATTGTAAAAAACTACTAATCCATATTTAAATCGTAACCTTAAAGACTTTTTGGTTGATTCGACGTGATACTCCAGCGTGTGAAAAGCTCACGGTTTTTCACTTTCATCTTATTCGCCATTTAAATTTAACGATTACAATGATTTGACGTTCGGAAAAATAATTGTCGTTATGCTAGCAAAATAAATGAAACTGATATACAAGTATGTATTACTGAGAAAAAGTGCTTTATTAATTAAATCGAAATGTACCGATGCATAAAATATGTTATTTTTTATGGATTGCTTGCAAGAAAAATTATTAGGAAAATACTATGCATCCGGTCAGCTAGGAATTGCCGTTCAATCTGTTATACAAAGTGCCATACAATCTATTATGACTATGAAATTTTAGTCTTACTGAAACTATCGTAAACGGAATATATCGAATCAGCGCAATTTGATGTGAAGTACAACCAATAATTTCAAAATATAATCCTTTTTAACTCACGCATGACGTCTGCCAAAACAAAATTCGTGAAATCATTTTAAAAGTTCTGATCTCTATTTCATGTAATATGTGAATATTAAATACTGTTTTTTATGTCATTAATGTGTACGCTAGTTGCTACAGCTTTCTAATAGAGCAATTTTTACATCCAAGAAAGCATCATTAGATACTTATGAGCGCGGTCGAAAGCCTATTTTTCACATTCTCATTGATAAAGATAATTTATGTTTCTAGAATCCTCAGCTTTCATACAAATTACGCAAACCGTATCTCGGTTAAAAGTTCTATTAATTTGGACAGCTTTGAAACTCAATAAGTGAAGTAAACGATACAATAAATAAATATTTTAATCAAATAAATTTTACTAATTATTCAAATTACAAACGTGAGTAACAAACTTGCGAATTGCTATCTAATAAAAAAATTACATTTGTTTCCATTTGTTACTGACGAGATCATAACTAGCAAAGCGAATTGTGCGAGAAGCATTTTGAGCATTTGAATTTCTGAAACAATAACTTGTTATTTATCAACTTTTAAAGTAGTCTACATTCAAAGCTCTGCACACATTCAGCCAATCAGTGAAGAACCACATTTTATTTCTACGATCAATTTCGCGAAAGCGAATCACACTTTAATTGGTTCCAAGGTTGTTAAAGCAGGTGCGGTTTTGGTTATAAGCTCATAATTCCAAAAATGCTCCAATGGCACGTGTCTCATATAGCCTCTGACAATCAATTCCAGCTCCTGGCCTGCACGCGTCGTCATGTGTGACCCGGCGAACTGCTTCTACTGACAGAAGAAAGGGCGAAGGCGGCTGACTGGCGCCTCAAAACCAGCATGCTTCGGGCAGCTAGAAATAAGGTTCAACAGACTGTAAGGCGATGTGCAAATGACTATTAAACAGAAATTAGCCTTAGTATCCAAAAAGCGGCGGATACTGGACATTTTCACGGTATGTATGATGGGATCAAGAGAGCCATTGGCCCAAACAAACTTAAAACGGCTCCCATTAAGTCTGCATCTGGTGACCCAATCGTGGACAAAACTCAGCAGATGGGAAGATGGTTAGAGCACCTCTCCTCTCTCTACTTTAGGTACAGTACGGTTTTAACACATGTATTTGAAAATGTCGAGCGGTTGTCGACTATTGAATATCTAGATACTCCTCCTACTCTTGATGAACTCAATAGGGCAATCGACCGCGCAGCGAATGGGAAGGCCCCTGGTGACGACGGAATTCCACCCGAGCTCATCAAATGCTGTAGAGCAGCATCATTTTAACCGCTTCACCATTCGCTTCTTCAGTGCTGTTAGGAGGAGTGTGTCCCACAAGAGATGCGGGATACAAAGATCATCACGCTATTCAAGAATAAAGGAGATAGAGGCGACTGCAACAATTACAGAGGAATCTCCCTTATGAATGTTTTAGGTAAATTGTTTGCTAAAGTCTTACAGATCCGGCTGCAATTTTTAGCTGATAGAATTTACTCCGAATCTCAATGTGGCTTCCGCAAGGGAAGATCAACCGTTGACTGGATCTTCTCCCTGAGACAACTTCAAGAAAAGTCTCGGGAACAGCGTATGCCGTTATACGCTGTTTTTATTGATTTAACTAAGGCATAAGACTACGTCAGCAGTGAGAGTCTTTTCATAATGCTTGATTTGATAGGCTGTCCCCCAAAACTGCCCAAGCT
>JACCGJ010017945.1:0-35930 GCA_013407085.1 Atriophallophorus winterbourni
CTACTACTTCAGAAGCTTGAAAGGCTTGATATCAATGGAAAGTTGCTGAATTGGCTAAATGACTACCTAACAAATCGTACTAACCAGGTACGTGTTGATGGTGCATTATCCAAACCAATTGCAGCAACTAGCGGAGTTCCCCAAGGCTCAGTCCTTGGTCCGATCCTCTTTCTGGTTTATGTCAATGAAATACCGGAAATTGTTCGAAGTAACATTTCGTTATTTGCGGACGACATAAAGATTTGGCGCAGCATTCGTAGTCCGGAAGACTGTCTGCTATTACAGAAGGATCTTGATACGCTTCACAGCTGGTCGTTGGAGAACAAACTGCCGTTTAACTTCAACAAATGCAGGATCATGAATGTGGGGAATCGAGTAGAGTTCACATATCACATAGGTTCGCATGTCCTTGAAAATTGCAGTGAAGAAAAGATTTGGGTGTCTGGATATGCTCCAGTTTAAAAACATCACTTCAAACTAACAGTGCCTTTAAAAAAGCAACACGTGTTCTAAATCTACTCAAACGTGTATTTGGGAAATTTTCGCCCAAGATATTACCAAGGATCATGAATACATACTTGAGACCAGTCATGGAATACGGTGTGCAGTCATGGTCTCCGTGGCTCAAGATGGATGTGGAACTTATGCAGCGAATTTATCACAGCTCAACGAAACTAGTTCTCAGCATCCGAAACAAACCATATAAAGAAAGGGTAGCTCAAATGAATCTGTTCGATTTTCCCTATCGACGAATCAGAGGAGACCTTATCTTACTTTACAAAACATTCCATACCCCGAACCATCCCTTAGAGGATTTATTCACGCGAAGGGATACGAGGAATTATCGGACCCATGAATATGTGCTGGTCGTACCCCATTCCCGCCTGAACTGTAGAAGGTATTTTTACTCTATCCGTGTCTGTTTTACTTGGAACAGTTTACCTTCAACCGTTGCTCACGCCATTAGCTTGCATGACTTTAAAGCGAAATTAGACGAATTTGTATTGTATTATTCGTTTCCAGAACACTTATATACTGCTTAATCTATGTTTTTATATTGTTTATACACTTAAATTTCAATTTCTAACATCCTATGGTTGTTCTTGAGCTTTTTGCCTTTTAGACCATTAAAAACGTTGAATTACCTTGAATTACCTTGCTCAATGGTCGAATTCCTATTTGCAACTCACCGTAGAGTAGATCTTTCTGAATACGACCATTTTCCATTCTATAGAACCAGTTGTTTACAAGTGCTATTAAGAGTAAATTGCGTCGTAAACATATGCAACATCTTTACGACAGCCTGTTTGAAGTAATCAAGTAAGGACGGAAGATTTACGTCGTCAATATCTGATGCAAAAATGGAAACCGTAACAATGGAAAACGTCAAATTAGCATTTGTGGAAGTCAAAGCGGGTGAAGAAACAAAAGAACAAAATAATATACATTTGAAACCTAAGATACAAGATCCTGATAACGAATAACAGGAAAATGAGCGTACTACTATATCTGGTCGCTGTGTTCATTTTCTGATAGGTTATTCTGCATCTAACATGCGAAACAGATACTTCGTCACCTCTTTTATTTCTCCTGTCAGTGATATACCGAAATCGTTCTACTAAAGGACCACCATCTTCTTTCAGAAATGTTTGATACACTGTAATCTGTAAATAGAGTGAACAACCGTATTTTCAAATCGCCACTATCATGAACTGAACTCTGGATAGCGAGTTTGGACGATCGTGCCTAGTACGTGTGGTTTCTATATTTTGGAGCCACCATTCACCTTTTATAATCATGTTAAAGGCATCCAGTTACTTCAGGTTTGTTGAAGAAGTCTTTTTAGCTGACAAGCGTTTCTACACAAATTTATTTTACAAATATTTCATTGTTTTACATTTTGTTCTATTCTATTCAAGCCTGTGAAATTTGACACGTGACTATCGATTATCCAACGTCTTCAGATCAAAGCCACAGAACATCTTGTTTGCATCTTTTCGTCGCTTTGATTATATCTGCATACGTTATCACTCCTGAATTATACGATTTGGTTGAACAAAATTTTTCAACTGTCACTGAAATAACACCACTGGGAGTCCAATCGAAATAGCAGCCTTTTCTCAATCTACCGCCCGTCCACTATAATAATGCTCGAATAAAGAACATTACCTGGATTCTTAACCGATTTTACCCCTGATGTTCAAAGCTAGATGTAATTACTTGCAAAATCTGCAATAGGTTTAGCTCCTCAACATAATTAACTCGAGAATCACGCACCCAACATGCCGAGGATCACAATTATTCTATGCATAAAACTAAACATATACATTGAACTTTGATAATGTTATTAAATTATAACCGAACAAAAACAGAGCAGTAGCGGGAATTCAATTTATTCCTAATCTGATTTTTTATAAATTTGAAAGTAGCATGAAAACGCATCTGGCTCGACCACGGAAAAAATTATATTCGTGATAATGTGTAATGAATAGCAACATACTTTCAAGTGTGACCTAATCGCTCGCATCCGATGCTGCATAGAGCGAAAAGTTTACAAATAAATAAATAAACAAACACTCATGAGGCAGAGTTCATAAATGAATAGACCAATTGTGACACATGTTAAATGTCATAAAAAAGACAACCTCATACTATAGTAATGATTTTCTTACTCGGCACGTGCAAACACAGTAAAAAGCAAAAGATAATATATTTACTGACAAAACAATCCTATCGACATATATGTTAGTTGCTTGATTGCATTAAACAGCTAAAAATCGTTAATTAGTTGCAAAGGCTTCAAAGCAGCCATATATTTGGAAAAAACAGTGCAATTTTCAATGTTCATGAATATAATGATTTTGACATTCACATTAGTGTGATAAAAACGGCAAATAATATCAGCTTACGTGTACGAGAAAGCTGACCGGGGCCTCGAAGTGGCGTTTGCTCTTTGAAAATCAAACAACGAAATCTTATGAAGCATTTTGTAAGTCGCTGATGGATTAACCTTACAAACACAAGAGAATATAATGAATCTCAACGGAGATTTCAAGAGTATAGATACCAGGTACTAGATTTGTATTATAATATATATAATATATATATATATATATATATATATATATCAGTCATCTCTCATCAAGTTTCCATTTTGTTCTACCTAATTTATTGGAGTTCACCAAATTGACAGATAACGATTTTCAAACAAACAATTGAAACAATTATTTTTGGTATTGTATACACCTTCGTTTTGTCAAATAAATTAAAAAAAATTAATTCTTCAATTTGATAGATATCGACAAAAGTTCTTGATGTAATACTTACATGCCACTGTTATATAGGGTTCTTCCAAAGTGATTCCTGGCAAGGCACTCGAGGCTCATAATTTAGACCAATGTACTTAGGTGTTTACATTCCATTCCCTTACACATCACTACCGGTTTCTCGTTGTTTACCTCCATAACGAATTGAGTACTTGACGAAAGATCACTTTGTGATTCTGCATTTGAACATCGTGGTTCTTTGTAAGAACTTTATTTAACAGTGGCATACAAGTATACCTTTTTTAGCACCATAACTCTGTTTCAAGGTTACTGAGCCGGATATTACTGTCTTCATCTGATGACAGCTGAGAGCCAGAAACCGGTAGTCGAGTGTAAGAGATGGGCATGTGTACACCACGATACATTGGTCTCGATGTTATTCAATAAGTTTCTTCATGCCTGCATATATCAATTCTGGAAATAATAAATGTATTGTAGAGAAACATACCCATCACAGATTTGACTACTTTTTCCGGCTTCTTTTCTAGATCTGTGCAAGCATGAATATGGTTCATATTCATTATAACATTAATTTGGAATTTAAACGTAATCGTGTTGTATTGGATAACAAACGTATTTGTAATTTAGATGTACAACAGTTTGGATATTTTATACTTAGAAAACAGCGCACATTTTTTGAATTATATGCAACATTAGGAACCGAGGAACTTAGTAACGCTTTTGAGAATGGTTCAACATGTTAAACAAAATATTGTAACCCGAAATGTGTTTTAATATATGTAAAGCTTTAGAAACTTCGATATAGCAAACATGTACATCCTCACCATCATCTAGTGACTGGGACCAATCCTTGAACGTTATAAGAAGGTTAGCTAAACAGAAATGATTTCTTCGATTGCTGTGTTTTGTTGAGGTAAAAAATACTTCGTTTTTTTAAAATGCTCCCTAATGCGCTCAGTTACAGTGCGTTCCATTAATTTTGAGATCACCGGAATTAGCGTTACCGATCTATAGTTTGCTGTGACTAAACGGCCACTGCCTTGATAAATGAAATGATCAATTAACATTCATCATTTTCAATGCACAATAAATATGCCAAATTTTGAGTATAGAAACTATGATTGCAAAAACCACTACATCTTTGTCTGCGTTTACCTGCGTTTCAAAATCAATAAAATGGTTTGCACTGTCTGCGCATAAAACGAGGTCAGGTGCACATGTGTTAGTCAGATTTCACTCAATCTGCTCACTTCATACGGTCAAACTTTAAAAGAATACAAAGAAAAGACTAACATCTAATATAAACTTCTTCTACGTTCAATCGATCGTTCAGCTAAACATCTTAAACGGTATGTTGATACAATAAAGCAGATAAATGATGGAAGGAAGATTATATGTGGCTTGATATGGAGCACCAGCTGTCGACAAGTCGTACTGTGTGAGTTCAATTCAAATTAGTCGGTCGGGGATTCGGTTGGAATTGTGATCAATAGCGATCGTGCGGAGACGTTGTTGACCTCCTTCGGTCGATATCGATCATGGATGTACATCACAAGCGCATGAGGGTTTCATGTTCCGCAGCGTTTAGAATGACGAAACAGTGACAAACTCTACACCAGTGCTCACAGCGATATGCAGTACTCGGTCGACCGGCATCAGTTGCACGTCAGCGGTGTGATTCGCGTTCAGCAGCCAGGAGACGCAGATAATCGATATTCACGTTGCGAAATACCATAGGTTTTAATAGAATAAAGTAAAAGATAAGCTAAATGACAATTTTGTATATAATCTTTCGCAGAGATGCCTGTCCGCTACACACCGCTGAAATCAGTGCCGATATCACTGGCTGCCGTCGTCGGGATTAAAAATGTCCTTTTGGTGGCATAATAATTAGATAGCACACGTTCTAGACATGATCAACGAAACTCGCTATCCAGAATTCAGGAGCGGAATAAGTGGAAATTTTATTATATGTTCGTCCAATCAATTTAGAGATTACAGTTTATCTAAAGTGTCTGGAAAATGATGGTATTCCATCCGTTCCAGAATGTTTTTTTATTTCGATACCACTGAAAATGGGACGAAGAATGTGCTTTACATGTTAGATGTAGTGTAATCTCTCATGAAATTGGACTCAACGATCAGATTGTGTGATAAGCTCATTTTCCTTTTTTAGATTAACAGGGTATTTTTTACTAAGTTTTACCCCTAAAGAGTTTGTTTGTTTTCTCTTGAAACTTGGGTCCACACTTGAATACTTCAAATGGCTCACTGAAACTGATCTTACTGTCTCCACCTGACGACGGCAGACAGCCAGAAACCGGTAGTGGTGTGTAAGGGATGGGGATGTCAGCAACACATTACTTTGGTCATCCAAAAGCGCCTTGAGTGCTTTGACCAAGAATCACTTTGTGATTCTGTGTCTGAACATCGTGGTTCGTTGTACGAACCCTATATAACAGTTGGCATACAAGCATAACCTTGTTTACCTTTAATCCACTGTTTCAAGGCTCACTGAACCTGATCTTACTGTCTCCACCTGACGACGGCAGACAGCCAGAAACCGGTAGTGGTGTGTAAGGGATGGGGATGTGAGCAACACATTACTTTGGTCATCCATAAGCGCCTTGAGTGATTTGACCAAGAATCACTTTGTGATTCTGTGTCTGAACATCGTGGTTCGTTGTACGAACCCTATATAACAGTTGGCATACAAGTATAATCATGTTTACTTTTAATCCACTGTTTCAAGGCTCACTGAACCTGATCTTACTGTCTCCACCTGACGACGGCAGACAGCCAGAAACCGGTAGTGGTGTGTAAGGGATGGGGATGTGAGCAACACATTCTTTAAAAACAGTTAATTCAATTTAACTCTCGTAAAGCAGAGATAAAAATTTACCCTAAAATGAGTAGCAATTCATTGCTATAATGAACTTTATAACTTTAATTTCAAATATTTTCCTAGCTTAATTGTTGACAATCGGTGGCACATTTTCGTCTGAATTTTTAATATGAAAATGAGTAGCAATTCATTGCTATAATGAACTTTATAACTTTAATTTCAAATATTTTCCTAGCTTAATTGTTGACAATCGGTGGCACATTTTCGTCTGAATTTTTAATACGAAAGTCAGATGTTAGAATACAAAAAATTACACTTTTTCGTCTCAGTTCCAGGATTGAATTCTAGATATCAATGATATTAATATCCGCAAATAATTCAAAATAGATATCATTTTTAAGAATAACGTGTCAAGTATAACCTGCCTATTTTTCTTGTATCGTATAACTTGTCTATTCTTCTTTTATCTACTCACATCAAAGCGCTCACCGTATTTCAAAGCAGCTGTTAGATCACGAAATCCGACTCGAATTTGAAGCTGAGACTGGCAATTCGAGTTTTTTTGACAAAATTGAACATTCAACTTTTTAAATATATTCTCTCGGAAGTTTGGGTGGATAAATTAATTTTCATCGCTGATAATTATCGTAAAACTATAAAGTCTCGTTGGTATTCAATTCTTTGATTTTGAACTTACTGTGATTACACGTTTCAGAAAACACGCTGAAGTCTAACTCCCTGGATTGAAAATTTGATCTGCTTTACTGAAACGCAGATATAACTCTGTTCCCTGATATCAATGACTATGTATTGAGAAAATTGTTTACGTCCCGGTTGTAGTTAATTTCACACAATCGCAAAAGTATTCTAACTGTATCACAACGAACACCGTAAATTTTTGAACAACATCACAATAGCATGTAGCAATCAACATCAACTATGACAAGTATTACTCCGAGGTGAATCTGGCATATTTTCCCGAAAAATGTTTTTCCAGTAGATAACCTTTAATTTTCTAATGGTATTGGAAAGAGGAACGGATAATTACTGCATGTCGATCCAGGCCAGATTACACCAAACTAACGACACACCCCATCGTTGTTGAGAAAAATTACTATAAATTGCCTCTACACCAACGCACAACGTCTGGGAAACAAAATTGCTTAACTGTGTGTAGTTTTTCTAAAATGCTCATTAAACATCATCGCCGTAACGGAAACGTGGCTACAGACTCACCTAACAAATAGTGAACTAGAATTACCAGGAATGTCACTTATTCGCCATGACCGTGAAACGAGAGGGGGAGCAGCACATTACTATATCCAAAACCTTCTGTGTCGTGAAATTACAGACCCAGTCATCATGTTACGGGATACACTCTATTCAATTCAATTTAATTGTAATGGCCTTAAAAGCATATAGCTTAACAAAAACCACAGAATAATATGGCAAATACGAATAAAATAGGTAATAAAAAACAAGAATTTTTTGCTTACTGAGCAGTTCCAGAATCAGATAAAAATATCCATAGGACAGAAAATGTTTTTAAAGTTCAAATCTTTTATGGTGCAAAATATATAGGTTCTATGTTTGGATTGGTCGTCATAAAATTGTCCAAATTCGATTTGAATATATCCAAGTTGGTTGAATGTGCAACATAACAGGTTAGGGCGTTCCAGGAAAAGCATACACGTACAGAATAAAAATACCTTCGACAGTTTAGTCTCGAGTCGGAATAAGTACTGTATAGTCGTGACTCTAGCTGGTTCTGGGTGGTGTTGGGTGAATAGTTTATTTAGAGGATGGTTTGGGGTATGCAGTATATTGAACATAAGAATCAGATCACCTCTACGACGGCGGTAGCGAGAGTCGAAGAGATTGAGACGTGTAATACGATCTTTGTATTGTTTGTGCTTTAAAACGCTCAGTCCTATTAGCAAACGGCGAAGACACGGTCTGCACAGGAAACTTCTTCTTCTTCTTACACTGTGACCCAACTCTACAGAATTCGCATGGTGACTTTCAGATTCACTTGTGGATTTTTAATTACGGGTGACTTCAATTTACCGAATCTGCAGATCAGTGCCAATCACCCAGAACACTCCCACGACCGCGCATTCAGTGAGTTGTTGGACGATATTCCTCTTTATAACCACATTGCAAGTAATATCCGATACCGCGGAACCGATTTACCTTAACTCCTAGATCTTTTTCTGACAAACAATGAACATGACATTGATAACGTTGCTAACGAAAATCCACGTCGTCATCCAGCTTGAATATATATTTTTGAATCTGTAAGAACAAATGGTGCCTGTATAACAGTTAGACGGATCAACGTTATTGCTTTGAGTGATGCTCTTAACTGCCAACCGGAAACCAGCAACGTACATGAGTTTTAGGTATGGCTAATATCTAATCACAAGAATTCAATCGAAGTTAGCTCCGAATTTGTCATCAGGAACTCAAGAATAAACCTCGAATTTAAACTAAGGAGCCGAACACGTAAGTTGTTGAGGCCACGATACATTTCTTGGCGGCACAATCGGCGAAACCCATCATCAGCGCCCTTTGAAACATTCCGTTAACTGCGGAACAAAGTGAACAAACTTGTTATCTAAGACAAGTTGTAATTCAAGGTACAGATATCACAAATGATTGAGCTCAGCCCCAAAATAATTTATTGTATGTTTAACGCTCAAGCTAAGGTAAAACCTGCAGGTGGGTCTGTGAACACGTCAGCTGGACCAAGAACAACTGCATCTGAAACTTCGGAAGCTTGATCCACGTTTCATTGATCTGTATTCGACCCGATAGAGCATGCAATTTACATCTCAAATAAAACCATTTCAACCACGGTTGCCATAAGTGAAATAAATATCACGTCGACACGCGTCCTTCAAGCATTATTTAATATAAAATCCGGAAGTCCTCCGGGGCATCTCCCACAATCAGTTTAGGGAGCAGTTTTTGACGTATTTTTCTCATCCTTCGAGCAATATTTATTTCGGGTTGAATTGCGATTGCAGTTGTATCTACCAAAAGTGGTTTAAATGTTTCCACAAGTTTTCGATGGCGATTTTCCAAAGCTCCATTCGGACCTTCAGCTTCGCCTCATGGGGAGGATTTGTGGGTGTATCGCTATGCTGTTTGCTTCGGCATGCACTACATGCGTAGCTAAGTCCGGAGAAATCAATGTTGTTAATAAACGATAACACTAACTGTGTTAGGGCTTTATCACCGTTTGTATGTACTTTACCCAAACAGCCAAAACATTTAACTACGTGAGATTTAGCACTTACCCCTTTTTTGCACATATGACGCATCACGTGCTGACTTCTGTGTCTAGGTCATCGAGGTCATCCTTCGTGTAATTGTTACAATCATGTGAGGGATCATTCATTGCACTTGGCGATCCAGTTGTTTATCGCTCGATAGCTACTGGTGGAGTGAATGCGTTGGATCGGAGCGACGCGATGAAATCGGTAAAAAGCGAACGAGATCGAATAAAAGTGATGCGGTTCAACGTGTTTTGATCTGGCAGACTTGAACAAGTATCAGCCGATTCGAAATGATGTCATCTTCTCAAAAGTATTCCAACAGGAACGATAGTCTCAATCCTCAGGCATATTGCACGCGCAGGTAAATTTGGGTTAAAGGTTGAAAAATTCGATTTTCAAGGATCCAACTTGCTCGAAGTTGAAACAGGTATATTCAGTACGAGCAAAATTGAGAAGAGTTCGATCATATATCAACCGCCCAGCTTAGACAAACGGGTGAGGAAATAACTCCAAAAGTATGAGAGCACAAATTTATACGTCTGCACTATTATTTTTCGTGTGCAATCAATGTGTTTGCATGGTGAAGGGTCATCGATTCAGGAAACAATGCAATAATATGCGTGAACAATACAAATAAATATATTTGAGTTTTTGTTGGTGTTGGAAACAGGACTTTAAATGGTTGATAAGCCACTCGACGGTCCAAAATGTTTGTCAGTAAAAGGCTCCAAAATGCGCTAAACCCTGACAAAATTGATTCATTGTTCGTTGTTATCCTCCTTGTATGCGAAATAAGATGATACGCCAGGGGTTAGTCAGATCGTCCTTCAGTATCCAGGTTTTTTAAACTAAGGATAACGGAAATTGTATCTGTTCACCAAACCGATGGGGGGTTTGCTGAGAAAAACGTTTTGCGTACATTTGAAACGTGACATTATATAATTGGAGTTTTTGTTTTCTCTATCGTGTTGTTTCTTTTTCTGGTTTATTAAATGTAGTTAAAAGCGTATGAAATGATAAATGGCAAACATATTCATGCTGAATCTATCGATAGGCGACCTGAATATTCATTGATAGTTATCAGGCAAATGCTCATGCTACCAGGCATTCTGACACATTTTGAACGCGCCAACAGATGTGCAACCGATAAGGTGCTCAGGTAACTCATTCCAGACGCTTACCGCCTTTAAACTGAATAAGTGTTGCCTAATTGTGATTTTTCATGAATCTTCATTGTATGCCCTCTAGGTAAATGGTTGATCATAATAGAGAACAGGTTATGGCAACCCTCGTCGCCTGAGCCTTTCAGAATTTTGGAGGTTTCTATTAGATCATCCTATAGACACCGGCGCCGGCGTGAGAACAGACCTACAGAAATAAGACGTTTCTATTGTGGTTTCTTAGACGTAACTTCGGCCCTTTTGGTGGGCCCTTTAGTAATATTTTCTTTTTGGAAAAAAGGATTCCAGGCTTATACACAATATTCTAAATAAGGCCTGACAATCGCCGTATATGAGGGGATAAATACTTTGGCGTTCAGAACAGATTTAAGCCGAAAGAGCTCAACTCTAGATTGTTGTACACCTGAGGCACATTGCCCAGCCCATTTGAACTCCGATGAGGAAGATCCCATTCCTGCCAACATATAATGACTTTTTCGATATTACTCAACAGATCACTGTAATCAGTGGATCTGATGAATTTGACATCATCATTTATTACTGGAGCGAGAATAAACATCATACTCCCTCGTCATCAAGATAAGAATAAATTAACTAATATCTGTCTGCGCGCAGTTAATGGAAAAGCATTTAAGTACCTAAGGTAAGCAGATGATTAACCTTTACTTGGATCTGCGCAAACCATTCTCTTAGTTGTTCACCATAGCCGATGTTCGGAAATTTCATTAAACCATGTCAAGTTTGTGAACCCGAACGGTGTAAACTCGTGTATAGTGTAACTAGCCTAAAAATAAACGGCTCATGCACCACTTGGACGTCTTCCACCTCAAAGATAGATGCTCAGCATCACACCTTTACCAACAAAGAGTCGATCGAGTCGTACGTGGATATAAGTGTTCTTAACCAAGGAACGTTTCACGTAAAACACGATTTGGTCCACAGGATCATCACAACAGTTAATCCATGCTTTATTAGATTGCGGTGTTTAGCTCCAGAGATACTGGAAATCACGAAAAGCGAATTTCAGCAAATGATGCAACTCGGTATCGTAATCGAATTCAGCAGTTCTTGGGCAGGTCTTCTACATATGTCTCTGGATAAAATGACAAATGAATGGAGATCAAGTAGCGCTTGTATGCCCGTGTTGGCTAAGGCTGGTACGGCCAACCTGTTCAATCACCTATGTCCAAACACATGTTTAATTCATAATATGAATGAATATTTTGGTTCATGGTTATGAGTTTAACCCCATTAAAAATTTTTTTCTACACGTTATTGAACAGGTTGGTCGTATCAGCCTTATGCAACAGTGGTATACACGCACTAATTGTTTACGATTCCTCCACTGTTTCAAGCGCATGCGGATCCCGATCTTACTATCCCTACCTGATGAGTGCAAATAGCACGAAACCGGTCGTGGGGTGTGTGATGGAAATGCATACAAATGTATATTTTGGTGAATGGAGATCGTGTTTGAGATAATTGAGCTTTGAAGAAACTGAATAAACCTGACTGGTATCCAATTCTCATCTCCGCGACATTTTCCTGTTGTTCTAATCCTAAACAATATAGACATAGTTCGAGCATATCACCAGATTCCGGTTTAACAAGGATATGTGACTAAAATAGGCAATTACCAAATCTTTTGGTCTCTTTAACATTCTGTGCATGTCTTTCGGACTAAGCAACGTCACACAAACTTTCAGCGTTTCGTAAGCCAGGTTACGCAAGGACTAGGCTTAGTATTCGTGAAAATCGATGACATCTTGTTAACAAGTCGTTTCTACAAGGAAAACACACAACACATAAAGCTATTTTGCAAACAAATGCGTCGATACGGAGTTTTAATACGCCCCTCAAACTGCAATTCTGAAAAAAATACCATAGATTTTCTCAGTAACCATCTCATCTCCGAAGACATTAAACTACTTTGAGACAAAGTTGAAGCCATTGAAACCTATCTGTCAACTGACTCACGAAATTCCGAAGTTTCGTTGGCATCGTAAATTTCTACCGATGGTCCATCTCATACTGTTAGAAACTATGCCAACCTTTAAAGGATCTTCTCCAGCTCGATAAGAAACATTTCTAATTCAAGGAGTTAGTACTGCAAGCTTTTGGTAAAATCTAATTCAAACTCTGCATACTGGCTCTGTGATCTCACCTAAATCCTACTATCACACTTGTTCTATCCACATACGATTCATCTGTCACCGTTGGCGGTGTCTTACAACAAAGTAAGTAGAATCAACTAAGGCCTTTCGCATTCCCCTCCAAGGAGCTTTAAATCGATCAGTAGAATACTAAACACATTTGTTCAAGAATTACTGGTATTATATCTTGGCATAAACACTTCAGCCAACTTTTAGAAGGACGTAATTTTGAAATACTCAATGATCATTAGCTTTTGACTTACGAGGGTTCAGTTAAGTACAATCCACGTTAAATTAGATAATCAGATTATACAGTGGAACCAGGGCACAAGGAATCGCTGGGGAGAGAGTAAAATGTTCGTTAAAAGCGGAGTTCGTTGTAAGTAATACGCATTGTCAGACGTGATTTTGGCGCCGTTTTTCTGTACACGTGTAAACAATAAAGTTGTGAAGAATGTCTTACCTTTGTGTTTCTGCATGCGTGTAATCCTTTTGATGAATAGATGATGCCACAGCACACAGATCACAACATTAATTCCAAGTTCATGTTAATAATAGTAAATTTATTCTAAAACGAATGGCATAAATGTTTCAGAGAGTTGCTTCTTCTGCTACAGGAAGGTGGAAAGCGTTGAGTTTGCTTTGCCAGATTTTTTTAGCAATTTCAGATTTTGTCATTTGGCCATTCTCCACTTCAGCTAAAATTTCCCTTTTTTCTCTGAGCTAAACTGCTCTCGTTTTCGTTGTCTGTCAGCCATCGTCTAATTGTAGGAATGGAATGAACTGTCTGCTTGAGTGATTGCAATTTGTCATGAGTCTGTGATTACCAATCACAGAGAATTCACGTGATTTTCTTGTGCGTGCGTGCGAGTCAGTTAGCACACTGTAGGCCAGGCTGCCTGTGTCTCGCCAAGCTGAGTCAGTTCTATTCTTAGCGCACTGCAGGCCACTCTTGACGGAGCGTTGTGGGTTAAAGGCAAGACAAAGCGAGTTCGTTGTATGTATGAAATTTATTGAACAAACATAGCTGTCAGAAACGTGTACAGTGTTCGCAATAGGCGAGATTCGTAACGAACAGATTCGTTGTACGAAAGTTTTAAAAAGGCATACAAAGAAGGAATTCATTTGGGAAATCATGGTGTGTTCGTTCAAACCGGGAATTCGTTGTAAGCGAGTTCCCTTTATGTGGGTTTCACTGTATCCTGATATTCGCATCGAAAACAACTATCATCCTGACTTCGACATTGAGGTGACTAACGCATTGTCTATATCTACTATTAATGAAGTAAGTATCAATTCTATGGTTGATCTATTTGAACTCGCTAAACACTAGAGCCAAGATAAAAATTTGCTCACAAATCTGTCGAATACTAATTTAAAGACCAAATAGCTGTCTTTAGACGGATCACGCGATACTGTAGTTTGTGACATGACTACTGGCATTCCGCGAACTGTTCTACCACCAGCTTATAGAAGATTAATATTCACAACATGTCACACTCTGGTTTCCGTATCACGCAGATTTCATACAGATGATTTTAATACAAGGTATGAAAAAGGAGGTAAAAGAAATGGCAAAAACTGTACCTATTGCCAACGTGCCAAGAACCAGCGCCACATCCAAGCACATATTTGTACTTACGGTGATACAAGTACTCGCTTTGGTCATGATCATATCGAAATTGTCGGACCTCTATCACAATCAACAGGAAAACGATGCATACTAAAATGAGTAGAACGCTATACTTGTTAGCTAAAGGCAGTTCCACTCCAGCTAACCTCGGAGACTTGCGGAGCACTTCGCCGAACAATGAACTAGTACACCGGCAGCGTTGATCACAGATAGAGGAGCACAATTCGTGTCTGAGCACTTTCGAGGCCTTTCCTTTCTGCTATACACAAAGAGAGTCAGAACACTTGAAGCGAATGAAATGGTTGAACGGATGCATAGATATCTCAAGGCATCCTTAATAGCTCAACGCTACGCATTGAACCGAGCACATAACGGTTATAATTTTACGCGTGCCTACTTCCTTCAAGCCGGACTTAGGCTGCTTATCTGTACAGCTTTCAACACTCCCAACAGCAAGCTCCTCACTGGTCTCGTATACAGCACATAAATCATGTCATTTTTGTACGTATACTACAGCAAACAGTTTGCACTGTTTAAACCAACAAGTCCCAGTGGAACTAACCAGCTGCTAACACGTGCTAATAGGAGTAGATGGTGTCGTAAACAAATGCAACATCTGTACGACGGCATGCTTGAAGTCATCAAGTAAGGGCGCAAGATTTACGTCGTCAATATCTAATGCAAAAATGGAACCAGTATCAATCGACAATAGTTGTCATCCAATGGTACGTGTAAAGCATTAGGTTTTTATCACCATAAAATCTTGATTCTTGATTCTTGAACGCCAAATTAGCATTTGTGGAAGCCAAAAAGGACGAAGAGACAAAAGAACAAAATCCTGTACATTTAAAACCTAAGACACAAGATCCTGCTAACGAATAACAGAAAAATGAGCGTACTACAAGATCTGGACGCTGTGTTGTTTTTCTGATAGGTTATTCTGCATCTAACATGCAAAGCAGATACTTCGTCACCATTTTTTATCCTTTCAGTGATATACCAAATTCTTTCTACGAAAGGACAACCATCTAGTTCCAGAAATTTGCGATATACTGTAATCTCTAAATGGAGTGAACGACTGTATTTTCAAATTGCTACTTATCATGACCCTGAACTTTGGATAGCGAGTTTGGACGATCGTACCTAGTACGTGTGGTTTCTACTTTTTAAGTCCACCATTCCCTTTTTTTAATCACGACGAAGGGCTTTATAGCGGACAAGCGTTTCTACACAACTTTAATTTACAAATATTTCATTCAGAGTAATTCCGATTAATTCAGAGTTTTAATGGACCCAAAGCAAATACTTTATAGTAACCGCAGATTAAAAATATAGGGAGTGAATAGAAACAACAAATTTTTATCAATATGGAAAGTCAGCACGTGTATTCAGGTGTGAGTATGGATTTGGTCAATATATAATTGTCAAGTTCAGCCTTGAACATGTTTAGGCTGGATGTGCAGATGATATGTGAGGGCAGAGAGTTCCATATAAAACAAACTCGGACAGCAAAGAAAAACATTCGACAATTTGATCTGGAGTGTGGAATAAATAACTTGTAGCCCTGCGATCTGCTACCCCGTGCTTCTTGCCGATTTAACAGGTGTTCAAGTGGGTGATCCACTGTATGCAGATTGTTGAACAGCAGGATCAATTCACCCCTGAGACGACGGTAAGGAAAGTCAAAGAGGTTTAGAGTTGCAATCCTCTACTCATATGGCCTGTTATATAGCCGGTCACCAGTTTTGTAGCGCAGGGTGGTATACGCGTTGCAGTAAGGTCATGTTCTTTTGTTACCATGCTGACCATGCATGAACAGCGTACTCCATTGTTAGTCTGATATAGGTGTTTATTATCCGTAGGAGTATCTGCTATGTGAAACTGCTGAAGATCCTTCTGAGCAATGATAAGATTTGGCAGGACCTTTGGTATACAACAGAACACTGCCGTGTAAACTTCAAGTTACTGCTAATCCACAAACCAAGGTCTTTCTCTTCCGTAACCCTTAAAAGTTGCTGAGATCCCAGAAAGTATATGAATTCGAATGATTTACCGACGTTTAACATTTTACATTTTTGAATGTTGAATGCTAGGCAGTTTCGCAAGGACCACGTATGAAGTGCTTCTACATGTTGTTGTAGAAGTAGACAATCTTCTATGGCGAGTAAGCTAGTCCAGACTTCGATGTCATCCGCAAATAAAATGATTTTGCTATGTACGATTTCGTTCGCGTACACGAGGAAGAGTATTAGCCCAAAGACTGTGCCTTGAGGTACGCTACTTGTAACTTCTAATTGGCTGGATAGTGCACTAACTCTAAAGCTGATAACTCTACCAGTCAAATAATCCTGTATCCAGGCCAATAATCTGCCGCACACCTCGAGCTGCTCCAATTTTTGTAGCAGTATGCTGTGGTTAACACGGTCAAAATCTTTAGACATATCTAAGAAGCAAGCATGGATTAGGTATCCATCGTCAACGGCTCGAGTCCAATTATCAAGAGTTAATAGAAGATTAGTGAGACAGGAGTGTCTTGTAGTGAATTCGTGCTGTGCTATTAGAAGAAACTTATTTTGTTCCAAATGTTTGATAAGTTCGTCAGCTACAAAACGTTCGAGAACATTAGAGACAAGTGGCATTAACGTGACTGGTCTGTAGTCATACACATAGGATCGGTTCCCTTTTTTGTATATCGAAGTGATTAATCCAGATTTTCAGTCATTAGCAACCTTGTTGCAACTTGTTGACAGGTTGAAAAGAACAGAGAGTGGTGAGAATAGAGCGTGGGCGCATGTTTTAAGAGGAAAAGTGTTATTTCATCAGCACCCGGGGATTTTTTGTATTTAACCGGAGTAGATTTACCAGGACACTCTCGGGTTTTTCAGCGATTTCGTGTATTGTGTTAGTCTGTTAACTGAATTCAGGCACATCGTAAGATAAGCACTCGTTAGCGTAGAACACTCTAGAGTAAAATTGAGCTAGTTCGTTAGCTTCTTCGAGAGAAGTGGATGTAGAACCAGTCGTTGTAAGTAAAGCGGAAACGCCTGGCCTTACCCCGGACATTCTGTTCACGTTCTGGAAGAGGAGCTTTGGGTTTCGTTCAATTTTATCCATCAGATTGATTTGATACCCTTCTTTATTCTCCGGGACAATAAATTTGATTCTCAACAAACTGTAAGGTTTCAAGGATTCAGGTGTTGACTGCATTATGAGGCATCTCCACGCAGGTTTTCTCACCTTTATCCATTTCTGTGTTCGACTCCGGATCACAAATTTGAATCCTGTTTTCTTTTTTTTAATTTTTTGAGTGGATTTCTATTTTTTGGTTGATTTTCTGAAGTATCGATGATCAGCATATTTGGACATCAGTCTTAATCGGTGCCCAGTCGGTGACTTCTTGGAGTGCCTTTGATAATGCAAATGTGTCGATTTTTCTTATCAATTTATGAGCATCACTAGCTCTTTTCGCTTCAGATATATAGTCGAAAACAATGACTACATGATCAATCTTTCCCAGTGGTGCTTCATAGCGGATATCCTCGATGAGATTTTCCTCGATTGTCAGAACAAGATCGACCGAGTGGTCGGTGTGTTTATGCCTCTGAAGCGAGAGCTGCTTGAGATGTGGTTAAATAAACGAATTTCGTTGAACATTTTGAAGAAAAGATTGTCAAGAGAATTCACCGTTGGAATCTCGCTTTTTGAAAATTCGGGAGATTGAAGTCACCCATGATCAGGACGTTGTTTTGATATCTGGAAACAACGAGCTGAGTTTTTTCAATTAAACTAGCATTGTATGCTTCATCTGCTGACGGTGGTCGGTAAATAACTGTAATGAATTGTATTGTATTGAATTGAATAATCAGCCCAAGAATGTAAGTGAGAACAACCGCGCTCACTCGAATCACAGTATGTATTGAACAACAACCAGAATCAGAATGAATGAATGTATGAATGAATGAGTGACAATCAGAACTTGAATGATAGTACTATTGATTATCTTCGAATGAGTGGTGATGAATGATCGAGTATTATTGATCGTTAATCGAACAATCACCACAACCACCTCAGTTTGCAAATGATCCTGGGTTTGTATAATCCCAGTACGGCTTGTTCAACAAACGTTCTGATCTCCACGGAGGATCTAGTGAACCCGACACATCATCCGCAGTTACCAACAATTGTATCGCTTTTTCAATGGCAGTAGTCCAAGGTGACAATAAGGCTTTTCCTCTAGCGGTTTTGAAAAGAATATTATCTGACAATCGTTTGGATGAACTAGTTGGCAGTGCTGAATTCGCTTGATCAGATAAGTTGGGCGATTTATTTGAATTGGCATCTGATGAATTCTGAAGTTTGCAAACATTGAAGCCACTTTCTTGGTAATGAAAACTAGATTTTCCGTTTGAATCAATGATACAGGCGGATCTTGACGTGTTAACAGGAGTAGCACTTGAATCGGTTGGTAGGGAAGTCAAATTTTCATCATCAAACGAAAGATCTTTAGCACGAGCAATGGCACTGTTAGAAATCGGTCGAACTGTCTTTCCAGATGCAGCTTGAATATCCAGAGTAACGGGAGTGTTCTCCATACTATGATAGCATGTATGAAAGTCAACGTTTCCTTTTTCGCCAAGCGGCATAGTTAAGGTATCATCATCATTTGTCTGCATCAGAGCCTTGGTGTTTTCACGTTTCTGTGTATTGAACATGACGGAATTTTGTGCTGGCGACAAATCTGTTGTTGCCACACGCGCATCTTCATACTGTTCGCAGTGAGCTCGAACATCTTTAAAAGAGGGTTTTGGCAGCTTCAAGAGTTCATTCTGTAGAATACTGTCATGTATTCCAGCAATTAGACGATCTTTCAATCGCATATCTAACGACTCACCGAAGTTGCATTTCGCTGCCTGAATTAGCAATTGTAGAATAAAATCACGAATTCCTTGTTTGGGCTGACGCACCATAGAATGAAATTTTGCACTTTCGGTCGCCTCTAAATGTACAGGTTTCACGTTTTGCATTAAAAGCGTCTTCAACGTTTCGTATGGAAGAGAAATAGGAGAATCAGGATAGGCCAAATTCTTGATTGACGTATATGCAGATTTTCCAACTGCATTTAAAAAATGAACCGATTTTTTATCATTCTCAGCTTCCGGTCGTGTCATACACCAAATTTCGAATCTTTCACAATAGTCTTCTATTTCTCGAGCATTTGAATTTATATCGAGAGGTTCTAGACTTGAATTTGCCATGACGAAATGATCCTGAATTGTATTAATTGTATCCTGTTCGGGCGCACCCACTGCTCGCGACGCCAAATGTAATGAATTGTATTGTATTGAATTGAATAATCAGCCCAAGAATGTAAGTGAGAACAACCGCGCTCACTCGAATCACAGTATGTATTGAACAACAACCAGAATCAGAATGAATGAATGTATGAATGAATGAGTGACAATCAGAACTTGAATGATAGTACTATTGATTATCTTTGAATGAGTGGTGATGAATGATCGATTATTATTGATGGTTAATCGAACAATCACCACAATAACACCAACAACACAGTTTTCAGCTGTTGCTAATTCAAGTGACCACCAAAGTGTATCTTCCAGTTTCAAATCATTATCGGTGATTTCTCTGAACGTGAGGTGTTGATCATAGTAAATAGCAACACCTCCTCCTCCACGGTCCATACAAGCACCTTTTGTTCTAGTCTATTCAAGCCTGTGGCATTTGACACGTGACTATCGGTTTTCCAACTTCTTCAGATCATAGAGACAGAACATCTGGTTTGCATATTTTCTTCACTTTGATTGTACCGCCATACGTCGTCACTTCTGAATTATAAGATTCGGTTGAACAACATTTTTTCGACTGTAACTTAAATGACATCACGGGGAGTCCAATCGAAATAGCAGTCTTCTCTCAATCTCCTGCCCGTCTACTAAAATTACGCTTGAATAAAGGACGTTAACTGGATACTTAACCGAGTTTACCACTGATGGTTAAAGCTTGATGTAATTACTTGCAAAATCTGCAATCCTCAACATGATTAGCTTGAGAATCACGCACCAAGCATTCCGAGGATTACTATTCTTCTATGCATAAAACTAAACATCTACATTAAACTTCGATAATCTTATTAAAATACAATCAAACAAAAACGGTTGGCTTTCTTATAATGAATATACTACATTATAAACAGAACAGTAGCGGGAATTCAATTTATTCCTAATCTGATTTCTCAATACATTTACAAGCGGCATGCAAACACATCAGGCTCAACATTATTCAAATTAATTCTCGAATAATATACACTATTTCATTAGATAGCTCAAATTACAATGAGCTAAAAATCGCTGATCCCAAACTAAATTTCCGCCATTGCTCACTCACAATTCCAGCTTTCTATATTAATGGAATGAGTTTTGTCATTATGATATTTATTGGGACGGTCAAATAGGATGGACCAGACTAAAGTCAACGTACTGCACGCTGATCAGTAATAAGTTTTAATCCTGTCAGCAACACCCGGGATAATTTTTATCTATCTAAATTTTGCTGATCGACCGACTACTGATTAAAGATGTGAAATTTGTGGGGGAGACTTTAGTATCAAAACCGGAAGCCAGCGTCAAAATTTTAGAGTTTGTTAAAAATGAAA
Organism: Atriophallophorus winterbourni; assembly: GCA_013407085.1. NCBI lineage: Eukaryota > Metazoa > Platyhelminthes > Trematoda > Plagiorchiida > Microphallidae > Atriophallophorus > Atriophallophorus winterbourni. Next base: position 21,051 of record JACCGJ010017945.1, read on the forward strand.
TATGTAATCGCTCGTGAATAATATCTGTTGCCGACATGTGACGAGTGAGACAGAAAAAAAGCATAACTGGAACAATTATTACGATGTACCAAATAAACTATTTTGCTGAAGGATAACGACAAAGCAATCGGTAATATTTTATCAAAATTTGTTGCCGTTTCCCATTGTCCTTTTGTTATTATTTCAACCAACGCTAACTCTCAATATACAGAAAACGTATATTCAATAAATCGTGCTTAATTCCATGCCGTTATTTGAAGTTGCTTATTTCAACTCGTGTGAGAAATGAACAGATAAATTCTAAATTACTTCTCAACAGCGATAACGATATGTGGATATATTTAAAAGGACATTTTATGCTGAATGATTTATTTTTTTTTTAAAATTTTGCAATCGTAATCGCAGCAAGATTGAAATTGTTTTTTGCTTTTTCTTTTCACTGAAACAAAAGAATCTTTTACATTCTGGGAATCAAACATATTTAGCAAAATTTCCTAAATTTTCCGTTTATTGCGATTCATTAGGAGAACATGAAACAGAATTGAATTGACAATAATCTACTTTCGCTAATTTTTATCAATATATCATGTTCACCAATAATACAATATTTATTGCTCACCTCATTTTACATAAAAATTTGATAAGAAAATCCATCTGATTTCGAAAAAAGTTGTTTTTGTTAGATTATTGCAGTGTGGAATTATTTTATTTTATATATTCAACGATGTTTTCATTTTAGATTTATAATCAGACGTGAAAATTAATGAATGATTGGTTGCCCACTTGGTCACTCCTCCATTGATGTAAAATAAGAATCGATTTGCGTAAGATAAATTTGAAAGGTTAATCTTAATTGGTTGATTGGCTATTATATATATATATATATATATATATATATATATATATATATATAATATATTATATATATATATACTATATATATACAATTTTCGGATTCTAATTTCCAGAAAAGGGAATTTGTAATTTGACGCTGATCAAGATTTATGATTTGTGGTAAGAAGTTAAATTTTGACGTGGACCATGGTTTTGCTTTTTTGTATTTTTGGGCGGCATAACAAACTCCTAACAGTTTAGGTCAATCGAAGCCCCTTTCATCCTAAAAAATATTTAATGATTGACTTTTTGCATACTGGCGTTTGTTAGCCGTGCTTCTTGCGCGATCTCCAGGCCTGAAGTTAACTTTGTACATTGTTATTGATAGACAATTTTCTGACGACTCTAAAGTCTAGCATGTCGTCATGAAATCCAGCAAGCATTGATCGGATGTCGCATGTTCCCAATTCCGATGTGAATTTCTTTGTGCTGACAATCTGTTTCGCTAGTGCAAGAGAATGCAATCCGGCTTTTGTTTGTTTACTTAGCATCAAGCATTCAATGATAATTTAGGATAATTTCGTCTGTAAGCTGAGCAAGAACAGACAGGGAATTTTGCAGGTGAACGAAGAACACATATTTGCGATAGGTAGGTAGTCGAGCCGCCGATGTTTGTCGCCGCAATCACTGCGAGAATGATTTTTACTCGCGAATTTGCTCCATGTTATTGCGGATTACTGTGAGCAAGACAACATGCACCTATGCATTCCACCCATAGTTTTATTGTCGTACGGAATCAACTTAATCAACTCATAATTCTACTAAAATAATATTTTCGGAAACATAATGTTGCTAAAGTTTGTAAATTAATACATTTTTATTGGTTAAATTCCGATCATTTTATAGCCGTAAGTTAGAATTGTTCAACAAAAATATGTTTTCACAAAAGTTACCACACATTTATTTTTTGCTCAAGAAGTTCGAGTCTTATGAAATACTTAATTTTGCTGTTCACATTTGTGAACGGGAATTTAATTAAGATGTGTATTACATTGAACGCTAAATTTCATATAATTCACTATCGGTTGAATTCTATTATAACTGACCACATGCGCTTAAAAATATTTTTATGCTAATTACGTACACGATTTTCGCTATTTCTTAAATCACAGGCAAGTCATCACATCTGAAGTAAGCTTTTCCTGAATTCTCCCCCTAATTTCTATGCAAGATGAGGTAACTAACTATTTTTAGCGTTGTCTTATAAGTAAGTAAATGCTAGAGTTATGCTTTTTAAATACACAACTCTACTTTAGCTGACCTCTCACCGTACTGGTGAAGAGAAATTTATTTCTTATTTTTCCAGCATCATTCATAATGAGGTGCTTCCTAAATACAACTAGGATAATCCCTTGGTTTTTTGATCGTCAATGATATCCAAATCACAATAAGAAAAAACGCTTTGGTAGTGGTGGTTGCTTCTATGCAGCATTCCACCGAAAGCAATTATGGACGCTTGATGGGCTCGTTAGCCACATACTGTCCTGTGCAATTGAACTGAACTGAACTGAAATAAAGGAATATTTATTTAAATCCATTTTTGTCTCATTCGTGTGATTAGCAATGCTCTCGTCCCCGGTGAGTGCTTAGTCTCGCATTCCGGTGGGTAAAAGCCAGCGACGTATGGTATTCGGCTTCGCGCAGGCGCTTAGTTTTTACTGTGTTTTGTTAATATAACTGCATTATGAAAACAAATATCCTGTAAGGCTTTTAATATGAATCGAAAGTAGTTAAGCTGGAACATGTGGCAATACACTGATCATTCGTTAACGAGACGGTGATGCGTCCACCGTGTGGAAAAAATTATATTCGTGACAAAGTGTAATGAATAGCAACATACTTGGAAGTGAGCCGTAATTGATCGCTAGAGCGAAAAGTTTACAAATAAATAAATAAACAAACACTCATGAGGCAGAGTTCATAAATGAATTGATCAATTGTGATACATGTTAAATGTCATAAAGAAAGACAACCTCATACTATAGTAATGATTTTCTTACTCGGCACGTGCAAACACAGCTTTACCAAATAAATTAAAATTTTAATTCTTCGGTTTGATAGATATCGACATAAAGTCTCGATGTTATACTTGTTTGCCACTGTTATATAGGGTTCTTACAAAGAACGTCGTTGTTCAATTTACAGTATCACAAAGTGATTCCTGGCCGGGCGCTCGAGGGGCACATATAAGACCAATATACTTTGGTGTTCACATTTCCTTCCATTACAAATCACAACCGGTTTATCGCTGTTTACCCTCATATCGACTTGAGTGCTTGACCAAGAATCACTTCGTGATTCTGCATTTGAACATCGTGGTTCTTTGTTAAAAACCTCATTAAACAGTGGCATACCAGTATACCATTTTTAGCATCAAAACACTGTTTCAAGCCTCACTGAACCTGATGTTACTGTTTCCATCTGATAACGACAGACAGCCAGAAACCGGTAGTGTAGTGTAACAGATGGGCATGTGAGCACCACAATACAATTGGTCTCAATTTTATTCAAAATGTTTCTTCATACCTGCATATATTATCTCTGGAAATAATAAAAGAATTGTTGAAAAACATACCCTTCTCAGTTTTGATTGCTCTTTGTGGCTTCATTGCTGGATCTGTGCAGCATGAATATGAGTGATACTTATTATACCATTATTTTGAAATTTAAATGAAATCGTGTTGTATTGGATTGCAAACGTTTTTTTGTAATATAGATGCACTAAAATTTGAATATTTTATACTTAGAATACAGCGCACATATTTCGAATTATATGCAACATTAGGATCCGAGAAACTTAGTAACGATTTTGAGAATGTTTCTACATGTTTAACAAAATATTGTAACCCGAAATGTGTTTTAATATATGTAAACGTACAAGGAACGTCTTTACCATTGTGTTTGTCTGAAAAACAGTGACAAAAATATTTTACATACAGAAAACCTCTGTTTGTCATATTTTGATTCATTTTCAAAGAATTAATGATTCAAATCTATATTCCGTATGCTGTTCGCAGATTTGGTTTTATGAATATGAATGTGAATCTCAAAACTTTAGACAGAATTATATCAACATTTTGTGCATTAGTCATCACAGTAAATGTTGATGCACGCGGATCCAGATTCTGCTGTCCCTACCGGTTGAGTGAAAACTGCGCGAAACGGGTCGTAGTGAGCGAAGGAAATGTATGCAAATGTGGATGTTTCAAATTCAACTTTAATATATTATTGAAAACTTTGCTCGAAAAATTTCTAATAAATAAACACCATGCATCAATGACTTAGAAAATATTAAAATAATTGGTCGGAGAAATGCTGCTTAATTGAAACATTTTTACTTACAATTCAGTGGGACCAAGTCAACGGCCACTGGGGAATATTAATAAAATGCGCATCAAAGACTCAGGAAAAGTTAATACTCTAAATTACTAAGCATTTTTTCTACTTACCAAAATATTTTTCTTGCGAAATATCTGTATATTCAAAATATTAGATTTTGTGTGGAATGTAATAATTTTTGTGAATGTTACTTACGTTCATGAGCAAAATATTTCACTGCAAAAAGATGAGTTTGATTGAGTGAAACCTTTCCTCGTATTGTGAGAAGGTTTACAATAGGATTGTTTTTTCATCTGTGTTTTCATTACAAGACATTATTGGGCAGTATCCTTTCTACAATCTTGGAGCATGTTGATTATTTTGATTGCCAGTTTTAAAGTACTCATTTTTTAAACAGAAATGTTTCATTTCGTACATCAATATTCTAAGCACTGGTTGTATTATTTGGTTGACTGTTATGTATTATTATATGTGCGATTATACCACATTTTATTAAATTAAATACAGTTGATGTAATTCCGATGAGAATGTTCAAAGGCACATACTATTCTCGTTAATTTACTCAGTTCTTCTTTTTCGAATTTGCTGCGAAATAGTTATCGAAAAATGTTCTGCTAATAACTAAATTATTAACAGATTTTCAATAAGAGTAATGAAGCACGATGAAAATATAAACAAAATCTTAAGATGTTCACTCGCAAACTACTTACGGAACCAACACCAGTTCGGGGGTCCATCAACTAACAATCAAAGAAACATTTCAGGGATAGCTTGGTAGCAATCAATGACAATATTATCCCGTAATTTATTTAGGACGCTTACTCTTTGCCCATTTATTCATTTCCAATTCACCCTCTGAAATAAAATTCCGACATCACTAATTTTATTTTTTGTTCCACTTCATCAAAAATATGTTTAGCACTAAATATACAATAATTTTGAATATAATGAATTTATATTGAATACATTTTGGAGAACTTGGCAACACGTAATGATAAATACAAGCTGATTATTCTCATCCGATATAATATATTCTTAATATGAAAAGGTAACGTGGATTTTTTATCCGTACAATTCAGCGTTGGAAGCTATAATGAATAGACGGACTCTTTCAGGCAACCACGTATTATGAAAGTCGACATTACTTACAAAAAAATCAATCAGTGTTGTGCTTTGATTATCAGCAATATTGAATTCACAACTGTTAGTCATTACCTACCAAGAATTGTAATATATCATGACACGCTTAATCATTCTGCAAACATATTCACGCTGCTTGATTACGAATATGTTAGACAAGCATGATCGAAAGCAAAATTCTGAAGAACGTGATTACGTGAAAATCTACCTGTTTTACCACTTAAAATATTTTCCGAGAGTCGAATTAACAGAATTCTACTGTATTTATTCGCAATTAAGCCTAATGCAACAAATGTGTGCAAATTATTGACGACTACAAAGAGTAAATCAAAGTTAGTTTTGGAGCTATGATCCATGCGAGGTTATATAACTAATTATTATTAAAAATCTATCAAATATGAGCCATTCTAATCACTGAACGACATTCTTTACATCTGTGTCCGTCAATCTGAATAATGCCGCTTTTCCCTTTCATTTCAAACCAGCCATCTCAAATTAGTAATCTCAATGAATATTACAACGGACGCTCGACCAATATCGCGAGGGCTAAGGATAAACCAAGGAAGATAAAGTATAAAAACTCACACCCTGGATAAACTCAGAAATTTTTGAGGGGTTCCGTTATGGGTCAATAGGAAAATGTTAACGGAGCAGCTGCAGGAATTCTATGGAAAATGTACACTCTCTGACTTCAACTATTCAATATATGTTGGAATAAAGAATCCAATGGGACTACTTTTATTAAACATATTAGATTGATTTTTCCACATGTAATCTTAGTTATTTTAGGAGTCCTATTCAATATTATTTCGATTTTTAATTGATAAGCTGATTGAGACTTCATAAATGTGACCGATCAAAAAGTTAAGGGCTTGTTGAAATTTCTTCGTTTGATATTTACTACATTTTTTACTGTAAACGTTAAAGTAATATGAAAACCCTAGTGAAATAAACTACATTTTTGTGGAATGATAAATTTGCTGGAAAATTGGAATCCGAAAGTTTTAGTCAAAAACATTTGATAAATAGCTCTGCTTCAATGGTTACTCCATAAAGGTACACTATCACAATATATGCATGTGCTGTTTTGTTAATCGTTCATTGAATACATATTTTGACGGAGATATCCTTAGGTGAAGGAAGTGAAAGATCGTTGATATCATGACGTTCGGAATTGCACTTCATACATAATGATCGAGTTGTAGAAAAAAGATTGAGATTTGTCTAGTTCGGTGTGGAGAGGATGGGAATTGTTGGCGAGAATATTGTTAGTAAATCGTTCACAAAGAATAATGTACAGTTTCATAATAATTTCAAATATGTTTTCGTTGTAGCGAGAACCTGTAAAAAAAACTAATTTTTGATACAAGTTCTTTTCAGAACAACATTTTCGAAAGGAGCGCAGGATAAATGCATAGGAGCAGTATAATATGAATTCTCAGTTCTGAGGTAAGATAAAGGATAGGGTGAAGTGAGAAATCACGACAGACCTAACGCTAAAAGCTTGAAGACGATCGTTTGAAATGAGAGATATATAAAAGCATGTGCTACACACAATTCCGGATTTGAAAACAAGCATATCTCAACAGACAAGTTAGGAAGTTCATCCAGTTAATACTACATCCGAAGAGCTAATTTCAGGTACACACAGAACATTTTCAGCATTTTCAAGACTTAAACGTGAGGCCGGATGGTATGTTTAAAAATGAATGGAGAAAGAATTGGACTTGGAAGAAGTTCCTTCTAATTTAAAAACTTGGAAATACGCATTCGGAAATATGTTGAAATATGTTCGGGACCGATCGCTTAGTCATATATATGAAAACAAAATTTGTAAAACAATTAGTTTCATTTTTGACATTGAATCTTCGTCAGACCAAAATATGAGTAAAAACTCCTCTAAGAGTTGCTTCCAAATCTTTTTTTCATGAATTACGTAGTCCTTCGACTTAGATCTATTCATACCTTTCCCTAAATTATCCACAAAACAAAGATTTACTACATAGTCTGTGTTATCAATAGTTCTACGAGTTACGCACGATCTACAGAGAAAAACATTTTTTAATCAAAGATGCGTTATTTGACAACTTATGTCCTTTCCTCCAGTGCACGTAAAAGTACACAAGAGCTTCTTTCTTAGAGCGCTGTGTGCGATATACGAACCCGTTATCATCCTTGTTAAACACCAACATTTGCATGCGATCGTGTTTCACGTTCTCTAAAACTTCTGAAATTTCTAAAGAACATGCAATGTGTCGGAACATCTCTGTTGACCTTTTGGAAAACGGGATACGTTTAACCAAAGAAATGTGTTGCTCACATCCCCATCCCTTACACACCACAAAGGTGGAGACAGTAAGATAAGGTTCAGTGTGTAAGGGATGGGGATGTGAGCAACATATTACTTTGGTCATCCATAAGCGCCATGTGTGCTTGACCAAGAATCACTTTGTGATTCCGTATCTGAACATCGTGGTTCGTTGTACGAACCCTATATAACAGTCGTATATTAGTATAACTTTGTTTGGGATACGTTTAACATCAATGCATTTATTGGAAATTGTGCTAATCGAGAAACATCGGTTGAATATCGAGGTTCTTTGGTACCCCGCGTACTTTCACATTAGCGAGCTAAATAAATGCACCCCGGAAGTGCCTAGTATCTTTTTTCACCCATCCAACATTTTGTGTAAAGCTTATTGAGCTTATTGAGCTTATTGATTTATCTTCAAGTCGTGAACTTGAAACGTTGTGTGAAATTCCTCATGATGAAATTATTCAAAGAGCAAAAGTTATCAAGAACGAATCTGAGTTCAACATTTTGATAGAATTTCGGGATTAAAGTATTCAGGCATATATGAATGGAAGAAAAATATGCGTGACATATTGTGTGAGTGGAAAAGCATTGTGCAGAATTGCTACGTGGATTATTAGTAAGTAGTCGATTAAAACGACACAACAGTGCGTGCGTACATTCAAATTCTGGCGAAATCGTGTTTCATAGTAATATGTTCTTTGAAATAATCTGCAATCCAATAAGTTGAAGTTCAAAACTATGAAATTTGTTTTGCCCCACAAGTGATGAAGGTTTCACACTCCACAGCCTTTCAAATGACAGAAGAGTTCGACTCAACAGGAAGAATCTCTCATACAATGCTCAAAGCAATAGGCAGTACTTGGGCAAACCATGTCAGTTACACTGTGACGGCGTAATCTACGATTATTTTGCGACCGTACCTGCTCTTCTCCAGCTTGCAGACACAGTGTCTTCAAGGTGAGCTGTCAAAAAGAAAGTTCTTCTCAACTTGTAAGAGCAATGTCAAGAGCGTTTATATTTCTTTTGCAAATGTTTCTGTACCGCAGGTGCGATGTACCCAATGACCGACTTTCTCATTCAACTCATATTAGAGTAGATGTTTTGGAATACGATTATTTCCATTTTCTGTGCACATGGCCTAGCCACTGCAGGCGGCGATACCGTAGTAAAGTAAGCGCACTGTAGAACAGTTTTTGAAAGCACTTCAGCAATCGTTAAATTTTCAATTCGCGATATGTTCGAGGTAGGGCGGATGGTTTTTAAATGGAAAGCATTCGGCATCCATTCGTGTATTGCTTGAATGGTCCAGGTTTCACTGCAACACAGTTGAGCATTTATTACTCACGCGCTCTATAACATCAAATTTGTCTTTACTAAAATCTTGCAGTTGACCAGACATGAGAGTTCTATAGAGAAAAAATTGCAGCTCTTCTACCAATCCGCTTATTAATCTAGCCTTCTTGCGTGAGGCTCTCCGTAATGGTCGAACCAAGATATGTGAAATGACGTACTTTTTCAAGCTGACAGTTTCCAACAGTGATGGCAGGCGAAAAAAGTTTATTGACTGATGTCTTTGGACTTGCTTAAGCTCATTGTCAGCCTAAAGTCTTTGCATGTCGAGAAAATGCAGTACATTAGCAACTGATTGTGTTTTTATGAAAGCGGAATAATGGCTGCATAATCGGGAGACAATAGGTCACGGATTAGCACATCACTTAGTTTGTGCTATCAACTGGTTCAAATTTAAATGCACGGCATTACTTTTCGTGCGTAGGTAAATACCGTCTGTTCTCGTCCTATAATCGTGTTTAATAATATGAGCATAGAAAATGCCGAATAGCGTGGAAGGAAAAAATCATCCTTGTTTGACACCTCCGACTATTTGCATGGCTGCTAACGTTGAAATTGCTCTGAGAACCTCCTGTCAGGTTGGAGAGAAATAACGTGTTCTAGCAATATTACTAGGCAGCCTATAATATCAAACATTTTGGAGTGACCCACACTGACGTCATAGTCGAATGCATACGTTAAATCAATAAAAAGCGCATAGCGACAGGCCGGGAATGATTGCGTCAGGTCTTCTCTTGTCAACAAGGCATGTGGCACACATCTGGCAAATTTTCATAGCATTCGTATCCTCGGCCTAACATCAACCATGGCACCACCCGAGTTGCACGCACGCACATCGATTGCGTCTTGATTCCTTCCGGAGCTCAACCTGTCCGGCGCTAATCACGTTCACAGAATCCACAACACGAGATTGGTCAAAAGCGTTTATTACCCACAAGACAAATAACAAAACACAAAGTAATGTGTTGCTCACATTTTACGCACTTACACACCACTATCGGTTTCTGGCTGTTTGTCGTCATCAGGTGGAGACAGTAACATCAGGTTCAGTGAGACTTGAAACAGTGGAAAAGTGGTAAAAAAACGTTATACGTGAATGCCACTATTACACAAATTTCGTACAACAAGCCACGGTGTTCAAACGAAGAATCACATAGTGACTCGTGGTTAAGCACTCAATGCGATTATGGCTGACCAAATCAATGTGTTGCTCACATCCCCCAACTTAACACACCACTATCGGTTTCTGGCTGTTTGCCATCATCAGGTAGAGACAGTAAGATTTGGGTCATTGATCCCTGAAACATTCGTATGGTGTTATAGAAGATATACGTGTGAGCCACTCTTGAATTGGGTTCTTACAATGAACCACGATGTTCAAATATAAAATCACAAAGTGATTCTTGGTCGAGAACTCAAGGCGTTTTGAGGACAAACAGAGTGATACCGATACTGGTGTGAACGGATTGGACGTGTGCACCCAAAAAATCACGAGCTTATTTTATATAGGCAAATAACAACCATAACCATGATCCTCAACATGTCTGTCACTTCGATTTGATTTTCCAGTCGATTTTGTGCCAACCGGTACACTTCAAGCCCAAGTCACGCAGGGCTCGTTTGACCGGCAATGACGAATTTCATATGGTTCGATTGAAGATGTTTTCACTCGAACCGTTTGAATGCAATCAATCCGCCTACTTGACATATTAAGAGTTCGCAATTGTCGTCGTCGAACTTTTCTGCTCTAATTGCTTTTCATGATTCAAGATTCAAGAATTGCTTTTGTGTTGTGTCGGAGGGTAGAGTACTGCATATCATTCGAAAGCCCATGTTTAGCGCTCATCGTAAATCCACTTTACAACTTCAAAATGTTTCGAAACTAGACGATCATGTCAACTGTTGTCTTTCTCCTGCGAAAGCCATATAGATTTTCAACGTAAACTCCAACAGCTACTTCTATTCGCCGCATCTATAAACCTTTAGCAAACAATTTGCTTACATCATATAGAAGAGAGCTTTTCCGGTAATTGTTGCGGTCACCTCGATCACCATTATTTTTGAATAGCTTGTTGATCTTGGTGTCTTGCATCTCATGAGGAACAATCCTCCTACCAGGACTGCTGAAGAAATGAAGCTGTAATAAAGCTGTTCTGCTGCATTTGATGAGATATATGGTCGATTGCTCTGTTGAATTCATTAAGAGTAGAAGTTTATCTAGGTGTTCGTTGTTTGACAAACGCTCAACATTTTCAAGTGCATGTGATAAAAAAGGCTGTCCCTAGAGTTGAGGAAGTAGAACTGCTCTACCCATCTTATCAGCTGCTCAATTTTGTCTATAATCGGTTTACCAGATACGTTTGAACTACACAGAACTGAAACTTCAGTTTTACACAGGCCAGTCAATGGTCACTGTCCCATTCTGCGCTTTTATATGATCTGTTGAGTAGTACGCTTTTCATATTAGCGCGTTTAACGAGGATAAGATCAAACTGATGCTAGTGATCCGAGCAAGGGTGCTTCCAAGAGAATTTGTGTTGTGGTTCTGTTTAAGAGTGTTAATGATACAAAGACTAAACTCTGTACACAGTTTGAAAAGACGTCCATTTTCTTTGGTTCCAGCTACTTTGAGCTTTCCTAAACAGTTTGGCTGAGAGTCATAATCTTGACACACTCTGACATTGAAATCAGTAAATACCACTACACAATTTTAGTGGTTGTTATTAGTGACAGTTGCCAGACTATGATTGGAAGCGTCTCTTTAGCTGATCTCACAGGGAGTGTCGGGGCATAAACATTGACCAAAATAAGGGTAGTAGTGAAGAACTTCAAATTTATAGTCTGAATCTGTTTGCTTTCGCTGCTGTTGCTAATTTTTGTATGCTGTTTTGCACAACAAACCAAACTCCATACAGTCGATGCTCGTCCAAGTCTCTTCCTTAAAACTTTGTGTGATCTCTTTCTATTAGCATACCTGTGTCTGGTAGAATCGTCTCCTGCGGAGAAACTACGTCGGCCTTGATTCTTTTAAGAGCTTCATTAGTAGCAGCTGCTTTTCTTATGTTTTTGATGTTCGGGGCGTCGTCATGAAATATAGGATGCATGAACTTGACGATCCAGTTTCTTAGATTCAAAGTTGATCTGTGTGTGTGTTAGCATATTGTTACGCTGAAATAACTAGTTAAGAAAGGAATATGCGTATGCAATCGTGTGAAAGTTAGTAGCAACTCTGTTTTGCTTGAGCACAATCATGCAACCTAAAATGAAATTTTTTATCAAACTACAACAGGTTGCTTGTAATGGTCTGAGCACTATAACTGATTTATTGATATTCTGTGACCAGCTATACGAACAAAATGGCAACTCGAGAGCATGATTACATAGCAGGAGCTGAGTATTAGGAAGTTTATGACGCCGTGGATATTTTTAATCAAATCAACGAGACTTCAAAATAGATGCAATTAAAATAACGGCGGAAATTTCGCGAAGCCGCTGATAGAATGTGGGAAAACTTAGTTGCATGAAGCAGGAAACGGGTAGAATATATGTGACATTGAATCTTCGTCAGACCAAAATATCAGTAAAAACTGCTCTAAGCGTTGCTTCCAAATTCTGTTTTCATGAAGTACGTAGTCCTTCGACTTAGATCAATTAATATCTTTCCCTAAATTATCCACAAAACAAAGCCGCTGATAGAATGTGGGAAAACTTAGTTGCATGAAGTAAGAAACGGGTAGAATATATGTGCGTGGAGAATAGTTTCGCGGTATATCAATTGTGTTAATGTTATTGGCGACGAGATGAATACAAACTAAATATACATTTGCATGCTTTTCCGTCACAAAACACCCCACGACCGGTTTCGTGCTGTTTGCACTCATCAGGTAGGGACAGTAAGATCAGGATTCGCATGCGCTTGAATACAAACTAAGTTTTTTATTGAAGGAAATGCGTTATTTAAATGGGGTTCGAAATCACCATCATCAAGATGGAGTACATTATTTTTCCGCTAAGAATTCAGCAGTGTGTTGCGTAACTAATATCATGTTATGATAATAGATAATTGTGCCAATCTGCATTTGAAATTACGATGGCGTTCAACTGAAATCATCCTATTCCAAAATTTCTCTCTAGCTCCGAGCGAACTGACATTACCTCAGCAAAACTAGTTTATGAATGTGCACCATTTCGCCATGCTCGAGATTTGGAAAATATAATTAATATAGAAGCGGTAAAAAAGATGTGTGATGAGGCAGGATGCACATTGCTGGAATGAAAATGACGGTGAACGAAGGTTAATGAACAAGCACAGAGACGATACCCATACGAATTTCAAGGTTACAAAAATAGCAGGCTTCCTTCAATCATTTTTCCAGTAACTCCGTCAAACAACAACGCTCGCAGAAGATGCTGAAACGCTGCTATTACATGAGAATCAAATGCTTCATCATATCTAACCCAAGCATTCTTATGTTATATGTTTCCGCAACGTATAATTTTGCAATTAGCTCCTAATTACCACTTATAAAATGATGTATTCGCAGAAATAAACATATTTTTCGACATACATGGAATGTTTTCCAAAATACCATTAGAATTCTATTTTGTGAAATTTGCAAAGAAAAAGCTAACAGCTCAGTAAATGATTACAACATTGAATAACACATAAACTTACACACACACACACACACACATATATATATATATATATATATATATGTGGTTATATAATACATCTATCTATCTATATATATATATATATCTTATAATATATATGTCGTATTAAAATAATTGGTTCCTGTGTAAACATTATTCATGACCATCTTATACAATGTTAATGTAAACCGAAGTAATGTTACTAGGTTCAATGGTTCAAAATTTTATTATCACAAATTAATTAGTTCTCGAATTTTCAAAACATTCGTTTACCAAGCTGTAAATAACTAACCGTTCTTATTTTCTTGCAAAGCTTTCTTCCATGTGAATTTCATATAATTTCCGTCAGCTGATTGATGAATGAAACAAATTTTTCACATAACCTTGCGAAGATTTGAAAATTATAACATACCAAACATTATTATACTTGAAAGCCATTGTTATATAGGGTTCGTACAACCAACCACGATGTTCAAACACAGAGTCACACAGTTATTCTCGGTCAAGCACTCATGTATATACATCACAATCGCCTAAATGTTTCGTGCTCAACAGCGTTTAAAATGACTAAACAGTCCGTTTCGGGAGGTGCAATCGCTCCAGCAGCGCTCGCAGCGATAGACAATATTTGGTCGTTGGGCGTCAGTTGCACGCTGACGGCGTGATCTGCGTTCAGCAACCAAGAGCTGTATCTGCTCATCCTCAGCTTGCAGACTACTTTTTACCTGATGCCTTCAATGTGAGCGCTTAAGTGCAAGTTCTTCCCAACTCGCGAGGTCAATGCCGAAAGCTTTCATATCTCTTCTGCAAACGTGTTTGTAACACAAGTGTGGTCTGCCCAATGGTTGAATTCCTGATTGCAACTCACCATGGAGTAGATATTTCGGAATACGACCATTTTTCATTCTGTAAACGTGGCCAAGACACCGCACACGGCGCTGTCGTAATAGATTGAGCACGCACTGTAGATTAGCTTTTGAAAGCACTTCAGCATTAGTCACTTTTTCCATCTACGATATGTTTAGGATAAGACAGATGCTTCGTAGACGAAAAGCATTCAGCTTCTGTTCGTGTGTTGCGTGGGTGGTCCAGGTTTCACTGCCGTACAGTAAAGCGCTGTATACCATCATCTTTGTCAACGTGCGGTTACCCAAACGCGAGAGTTCAATCGGGACAAGGCGGCC